>DWJN01000077.1:0-34503 GCA_018248895.1 Carystus phorcus
TCCTTCCATATAAAAAACATATCTTGGTTCAATCTGTTTCCACCAGTGCTAAGCTATGTGCATCAATGAATATGATTAGTGGATATCAAACGCATCTACAGAAACGTAGCATAGCACATCTCTGGTGGATAAGCACTGGACCATAAAGGCAATGGACCATCGCATCGCAAAACACTTTATAGTTTGGAAATAAACTTGTTTATTATGTATTTAAAGTAGTTCAGGTTTTCAGGAGGAATTCGACGAGATGATGCAAACGGCTCTGGACCCGGTGACGGACACGATCACTTATGAATACTACATCAACCAACTCATGGTATGTATGTTCAAACTTACACATACGGTATTACACATCCTTACACAACTTAACGTGACATGCCTGTTGTGTTCCTGAGAATTGATCTCGATCTGTGTTTGAGCTTCATTTGTGCTTATAAAGTCACAATATCTCAATGGTTATTTAGGGAAATCTGCAATTCATTTGAATTCTTTCGCCGTTACTTCTCTTTATAAGACACCTTTTCGAAACGTTGATAGATGCAAAATATTTGACGTTCCTAAATGTTTATTATACATATACCTACATGAAATAAATGATTTGAGTTTGAGTTTTGAAATAGAAACAGCAATAAGGCAATGCAACTAGTAACTATGTTGCATGATTATTATAATATTATATATATGATAACTATATGGTATTTATCCTAAGTTCCAATGCAATTCCTATATGCACTTGTGACAAAAGGTTCTAGTTAATACTTATGTTAACTAAACATGGTAAGTACTACTATTACTAAGGTACTATTTAAGTAAGGTAAGACAAATTACTAGTTTATTTTTACTTAACTAACCTAGTCATATTACTAGATATTTCTATACTGAAAGGTTCAACAATTTAGGGTGCCTAATAAATTCTAAATAGGTAGTTAAGGGAATGTATATGTAGTGTAAAAATCATACTACAAAATTTTAATAACATTTTATTTCCATACACCATCCTTATTTCCAATGTAGACACAATAATGTCTTAAAATTATTATACTATAATTAATGTCAGTAATAGTTTAAAAGTAAAATCGTAAGTGTAATGACCTTAATGTCAAATTTAAACATTAAAAATGAAACATTTTTCACAAGAGTACAAGCCACCGATTCAAGTACTCAAGAAATTCATTCACATACTATACCTACTGTATAAACCACTAGTAATATTAGCAAAGTACTTAATACATTAATTAACTAAAGAGAAGTATGCTAAAATTAAATTATTATTAAACTAACGACCACCATCGCTTCGCTTCGATATGCATTTTACTTTATGTGAATAAAGATCTACTTTCAATTTTTCATTATTATTTTAAAACCATGTTTGCATCACGCGTGTCGTGTGACAATTCATTGAATTTATTTGTCTCGCGATAATTTTAAGTTCACGATAACTCAGATCTTAATTTAAATTGAATGACATACAGCTATTATACATGCTGTATTTCACATGAAATTCTGCCGGTAACTAACATATTTTATTAGGAAAGGATTAATGTCGTATTCGTCTAAACAGCTCTGCAAATAAAATATGTGCCATCGCGGCATCGAGTAACAATTCCACCATACATTATATTATAAAAAGGCAGCAGAGGTTTCGATGAAAGCTCTCAGTCGACTTAAATTTTTCCGACATTTATGGAATGACATTCCATTTATGAAAATCCGTTCAATAGTTTGAGATAAATGCGTTCAGACAGACAGACAGACGTGACAGAGGCTTCACTTCATAATATTTATAGATTTTACAAATTTCATTTAATTATTTCAAGTTCTTTAATTAAATTACTATTTCAGTATTCAATATTTTAATTTAAAAGGACATCTTGTAACAATTAGCTGTTTAATATAACTAAACACTGTGATAACACAAACGTCATTAATCATCTCATATTATTATCACCATCATAGTCGAGGGCAATGTCTCTCTCTCCCTCTCTCTCTAGTTTCAGCAGTCATGGCCTATCTATTCCTGCATGAGGCGACTGGCGCGACGAGTCCTGATCGTGCTCGGTGTCACAGTCCCCAGACGGGACGAAGATCTCACAGGCGTCGCTCTCCCGCTTTCCTTAACGTTAGCCTTCGAGACTTTATCTACTTTTTCGGGCTCGCATTTTGCTGAATTCTTTATTTCATCTCCACCCTCCTTTATTGGTTCAAGAGATGGTGTTTCTTTGCCATTATCTTTATCACCGTCCCCTGCCGCTTGCTTATTGGTAGTTAAAAGATCACTTATTTGATCATCTAACTCTTTCCCAATTAATTCTTTTTCCTCTTCTGGGTTTTCAGCATTGCTGTTATTGCTTGAATTTTTAGAGATTCCATTTTCGTCTTTTGCTTCTTGCTCAACTTTATCCTCTATCTCTTTTTCTTTTTGGACATTTTGGATAGCTTGAGTATCTTTTTTTGCGTCACTTTGTTCATTTTTAGATTCATTTTCTTTTCCTGGAGTAACTTTTTCGCTGGCTTTTATAATTATTGTTATGTCATCTAAAAATACAAAAATATATATTTTTAATGTGTCTATCGAGCCAACAAACGAACAGACGAGCAATATGGTAAGAAGTTCAGCGTCATCCATGGACATCGCCTCTTCTCAGGACTCGCTGGTCTGTCGGGATGTTATTCTAAGCCGCCTCAATACGATCAAAATGTAAAAACACTAAATACCTTCGCAAGTAAAGACTAATATACTTACCAATTACTGTTTCGTTAGCTGTTAGAATCTTATTGTAATCTTCTTGATTATTAAAGCCAACAACTAGTAAATTATTGATAGACTTGTGTTTTTTTATTGAATTCGGGCTGTACTTGTTCAAAAAGTCGCATATAACAGCTCTATTGGGCAGTTTTGGACGTCCAATTAGCTGCAATAAATCATCAATGATATAAATGTGTTAACTGTGGAGAAAACTAACTACAGTATCTTGTTGTAGAGGAAGCACTTAAATAGCATATATCTAACAAGGTAAACTCCTTGTTCTACAAGTTAAACTTAGATTGTTTTATAGACATATATCGCCAATAGCAAATGTAGTAATACAGAATATCTGAAAATTTCGAATCTACTTATTACAGTTCAAATAAAAAGCAGTAAAAAGTATTTATTGCATTGGAAGCCTTTCTTTTTTAACTCTTTATTATTTTTAGTATACGATCTTCAACAATTATAACAGTTTAAAATTCAGGATTATAGGGCTATTTTGTCGGGAACTAACTTATTGAAAATTTAATTTGGTTTATTTTTAGAATTATCGAATTCATTCGGCCAAAAGCATGTGTATGATACAACTTTGTTATTTTGTTTACACAAATTTGTTTTATATCAGGAAATAAGTATAATTCCTTTGAATAAAGCAATTTATACTGTACCTTAACATAGTACGGTAGTTCCTTAGACAGTGGCGTAGACACCGATGGGGGAGTGTTGACAGTATTAGACGACGATACTTTGGCCAAAGGTGTTGTTGGTGTAACAGTCTCAGGTGATTCAGTCTTTTTGTCCAATAGTGTTGTCGGTTTAATAGCTTCATGTGGTTCAGGATCTTTGGCCAATGGCGCTGGTGATTTAATGTTCTGAGGTTCTTGTTCTTGTATCGACGGTTCTTCGATATCAATCGCAATTAGTGTTATTTTTGCGGATTCTTTAGCTTCATTCATATTAATTGGCATTTCTGTATTAGGTAAATTTTGGCTGACTGTCTCTCCCAGTGTCTGATTATTATCACGAGTTTCATTTTCCTCCTTATTGGAAGGTTCAGCGTTTATTTCATCCTGATTTTTTAAATCTTTGTCTTGGGATTTATTTCCCTCTACTTCATCTCTAACTCGTTCAGTTGCCATGGATTGAACGGCCTTGAATCGATGATCCAGATCAAATATTTTCAAAAATTGCTGAAATAATATTTCATATTAAAAAAATAGCAAGTAATATGTAGTACTAGCTGTCCCGACAAACGACATACTACCTCAAATTTAAATATGAAACCGATTTAAATGAAAAAAAAAATATCATTAAATGTTAAGTGAAACCCATCACAATATAATCCTGAAAACTGCATTTAATCGGATAATCGGATTGAGATTAGCGTGCACAACCATACAGACAAACAGACAAAATGAAAATCATTGTTTGGGTTAGTAATCATATTTCATCCAATTTTCCCAAAACATTATTAGAGTGCAGTAACATGAAAACCTTGCTCCTGAATCACTCCATCTTTTAGTAGAAACTGCATCAGAATTCATTACGTAGTTTTTGCGACTAGTGTGTTCGGACAGACTGACAGATGCCGCGGAGGGATTTTTCCTCTATAATATGTATAGATATACTTACATCTGTGCACTTTGGCAAATATTGTGGTATCTTTTCTTCTAATATGTTCTCAATAAGTTGAGTGTAGTACTTGGTCAGTACAGTTTTTTCCTCAACTGTTACATATTTTCCAGTTAAGCCCCTGAGTATTTTCATAGCCGAATTTTCGTTTAATATAGATTCATTTTCATCAGGCTTCTTATTAGTATCTTCTTCGCTCTTCATGTGAACTTTGCGCCGATTGCTGGTATATATTTTTAGTAGCTACAAAAGGAAATTAAATCATTTATTTAAAAGTATTTAAAATCTCACCTTATCCATTCTTCTGAAGTTAGTTACGCAGTTGGTATTCCCAACTTTGTCAAAACAGAAATTATATGGTAGTATGTTTCTCTATCTTTTGCTATCTTTATGGTTCTATAGATATATAAAAGTTTAAACTTACTTTGGAAGCCATCTCTTGAATCTTCTTTTCCAGAATAGAAGCAATATTTTTCTTAAAAAAATCCTCAGGGTTTTCTGCAAAATATGACAGTGAAACAAAGTTCAGAGTTATATGCAACTATCATATTTACTGAACTAACATATAAATTGACTCTAATGTTATTAGATAATGAACTAAACACTATAGTTGAAAATCTGCTTTCTGCTATGATATTAATCAAAGTAGCTGTAATTTAAACAAGATCAAAATTAGCGAAAGTATTGCAGACAATTTGACACAATATGGTCAACAGCAATACAGATTTATTGGTAGAATAATCTTGATACGGAAAAGCACAATAAACCAGAAACCAAAAATCCAGCTAAAATATTATTTAGCCGAATTTACAACTTTGGGAAAATTTTGGATGACGAAAATAAAATACGACACTGTATAAAAAAATCAAAACTTCCATTATCGTAATATGCAATCCGAAGATTACATAAGATAATAGCGGAAATTTAGTCAGTGTCAGTCAAAATATACATCGGACATTAGTCCACGATGTATATCTGTAGAATGTCAATATAAAGTGATATAAAACAAATTGAATTACGAAATATACCTGTTTCTATGACAGTCACAAGATTAGGTTGCTCTGAGTTTATCACTAACTCAACTATATCTTGGTCGCTCGCTTTGGGGAACTGCTCGCGGTATTGATTTACGATATCAACCACAGAGCCAACAGTTTTATTGAGCATGACTGTTCGTATTCGCTCCCTGACCGCCTGTTTCATGGTGCGCTGCTGTTTTGGATTCGATATTAGTTTTAGAAACTTGTCGTTCTGGCTGTTAGAGCATCGTATTTCTTTGACGATGCTTCCCAGAGCTAACTCCAAGCGACCGGTTACTTGGTTGTTCGGTATTTGGTTGTCGCGGAGGATCATATCCTCAAGAACTTCTGGGGACTTATTGGTTTTATTTTTCACCAATTGCGACTCTGTCGATTTCAACACCAAATCCTTACGGTCCTTTAAAGGGTAAGTATTCAACTTATGTGGGGGGTTTTTTAGTTTTTTTTTAAATACGTTTGTGGAACGAAAATCTTTTCGAACATTATTTGGTCTAGTATGTCTTGGGGCAACGGTATTTTTTAGCATCGGATGCACGACTGGTTTCATTGGTGCAGAAATTACAGGTGGATCAAATTTTTTGCTCAACAGGGATGGAATATAGTTTGTAGGCATAGACTTGGACACATTTGGTCCGAAATTGTCACGGGTTGTACCCATCCAAGGACTTGGTTGTTGAAGGGTATTGGCTCGTTTGGGGGGAGGTGGTTGCCAGACATTACCGTACGCATATGATACATTACGGTTGGTATGCTCATACTGCCTCTGAAATTCAATTACAAAGCGAAATTAGAATTCAAATAGTACAAACGGAACTATTTGAATTATTGTTCCTGTAAAAAAATGCATTAAATTATAATAATACAATTTAATCTAAAGAGGGATTTTCAAGAGGGTATTGCAGAGCAATACCCAAGGAATAGATTCATGCAAATTTTAAATTGCATTAATGAAAACATGACCAATACAATTTTAAATACCAACATAAATTATACAATTATAATAAATATATTTATGTCAGAGAGTTGAATCCATTATTTACTTAGATGGCAACATCAAAAGATTTTAGTTTTGATGCAAGAAAGCCACATTGGAACATTGGATTCCGAACTATTACAATTTATACTGAAGCAAAAATAAACGAAATGCGAAGGTGAATCCCTTTCATAACGTATTGAAAAGTTGTATCTTGAGTAAGAGAGGGAGAAATAAAGTAAAAAAAAAATATTTGATGTGATTATCCATGTTATAAGTTAATTTTATAATTGGGAGAATAAAAATAGGAAGTGGTTGTAGAATGCATCATCTTCAAAAAGTATTGATATGCTAATTTGGGTTTGTTTATCCATTGCTCAGCTTTTACATTTATAATTATCAATTCAGTGGCCCAGCTGATAGTGACTCTGACTGCCAATTCAATTTCAGGCCTCTAGTGGTTTTCAGAGCTGTGAGATGCAGTTTAAGAGAAAACCTTAAGTTTGTATAATAATGTATGTATGCGGGTGCACATTTGGAACAGCCTACTAGACTTAAAATATATAGGAAAATTTTCAAATTAGTCATACAAAATTATTGTATACACATCAAATTTAAGAACTAAGGTACAATAGGCAACCTTATCACTAACACAGCAATCTCTTTCAGGCAACAATTGCTTGGAGGTAATTCATATAAATAATTCAGAGGAAGTAGGGTAGAAGTGTACGAACTGTATAAAAAAGTGAAAAGAGAAGTAGGCATACATACACTTTCAAATTATAAATACAAATACAGTAAACAGTGAAAAGTAGAAATTCAACGTAAGAGGTACTTCATGGTAATAGAGATAGCACAGGTAAGTCACAAGGGTGAATGTTTAAATATCCAGAAAATTGAAAGAGATTTACTTTAATAGATGAAATATAATAAATAACAAAACATGGTGTATTAACATACAGATATTGGGTCGACATAACTGTATATTGTCCTATTTTACCTACAGTAAAAAAAACACACTTGTTAGAGTGAAAAGTTCTAGTTCTAGTCTCACTCCCAAGACATTTATGTGACAGTTAATTCTTATTTGCAGGTTGTGCTGTCTTATTTTAATGTGTCCAGATAATTTGGAGATTTAATTTTAATAGAATAATTTTATTTTATGGGTAAGTTATGTTACGCATAGAAGAATAGAAGGAACAGAAGGATCAATTGTGGTATATTGTGAAACAATTGTAATGAAATTATTTTGTTTATATTTATAACAACCTATATAAATCAATTTGCAACAAATATTAATAGTAATGCAACAATGAGTTGAGAGATGTGCTTTATTTTGTGTGTATATGTAAAATTACCTTTCTGTCCATCTCACACTCCATAGTCAACATTTCCTGTTCTCGTTGAACCACTTCTCTCTTATGTCTTAATATTTCAAGCTCTCGGTCAAGGCTCTAAAACAAACATATGATGATTGTTATGATAAAAAATATGTTTCTACTACATATTTACTTACTACTTAACTTTAAGTATCAAATACAGTAGAAACTCCCTTATCCGGCCCTCCTTTATACAGATTTGTGATTATCTGGACTACCAACTGCGACAGATTACATTAAATATGTAATCTAAAAAAATATGTATGAAAATAAATATGTGTATTCCAACATACATTGTATGTTGGAAAATGTATCTCTTAATGACTTCTTAGCAAATACTGATTTTCATTGATTACTGATTCAACATACTGTATCACATACTCTATAATTATCTAGTTTCCAGTAACTTTTCTCCACAAAAATACTTCAGATCTTCATATACTTCCGAAGGTTGGTTATAGCACTAAGTATAAATTTGTAGTCATTTACGTGATATTCTATCAAAGGGTTTATAAATTTTACACTAAAGCCCAAAGACCTTGATACAGCTACGTCTATGCAAGAAAATTATGTACCAAAATAAGACCTCATATATTTTGATATATATTTAGTGCATTGCCATTTTATCACCTTTATTTTAAGTTTATACTTTAATTTGTTCATTTGTATAATGAACATTGTTATGTACCTTAATCCAAAACATTTCCTCCTGCTTTAAGCAAAGAATATATCAAATTTGAATGAAAATTTACCAACAATTTCTGGAACAACTATTAAAATATGTATTTTTCTCCTTCACAATAATACTTTCTACGATGGTAGTTTCAATTCAAATCATATTATTTGACATGCTTAACCTAGCAGATAAGACGTAGCAAGCGACCGGTAGATAATAAAGCTTTATATTGTATTATAGAAAGTAAATAATTTAAAACAGCTTGGATAATGATTTAGAAACAAATCAGAATATACTATTAAAATTTAAAGGGTTAACTTACTCTGACTTGTAGATGATCAGTCATCAACGGTCCCGAGCGTGAATAATTTTTATACTCCCGTCCTCGGCCCATTCCCATGCCATTTTGATGCATTTTTAATGACAATAAAAGTAAATTAACAATGAAATTAGTTTTTGTGTTGAATACTAAATTAGGTATAGGAACGCAATGCAATCAAAAATATCTCAGAAAAATACCGTACGCCTACACTTCCAAATATTAAGCTACCAAAACCCGAGACAAACGCCGATAACGACCACGGAATTAAATTTAATGGACGTCGAAAAGCAAGCAATCTTTATTATATGATATTTGAAACGTCAAGAAGCAAAAGACAATACACAGACTAAATACAATCGTTTTGTTCAAGACCAACTAATAGTTTAGTACCTATCTAATAAAATTTATTTTTGGCACAAGATAAATTATTCAAATATCATCAGTCCTATTTTTAACGTGGCGACAGTTAGTTTTTTTTCTGTAAAATATATTTTGAAGTTTTCAAATAGTTCATCAAATCGTTTTATTTTAGTACACGACTTCATAGACAAATTTTTAATAACCACGTTATAGTGCTACAAGGCAGCAACTTGAATAACGTTTTTGCGAGGGTGGGATTGACACCTAAAATATTGCTCCGGAGGGCAAAATGTTAACGGAAGAGATGAAACTTTATTAAAAACATTTATTTCATTATTAATATGAATTAGGTATGCATGGTAACATTCTTGCATCTATTAAAAACGCAATTGACCAGGGTGGTAAACTTTGGCCCTATCTTCTGATCATCTCAGAGATTTAACTATGTTAGTATGTGGTTTCCGCCTGAACCAAAGAGTATATTTATATAGCCTGACAGTATTGTCAGATAGCAGATTAAACTATCTAATAGAAAGAGACTAAGCAAATAATTAATAATATATTTTGTCGTTGTATGAATAAAATATTAAATGTAAAGATTTGTCCTTATTACAGATTATTAATGTATATTTAACCTTGGTCTACAATGCTATTGCCCATAATTCATGATTGTTTATAAACAAACTTATAGTAGTGTTTTTAATGAGGGTAGTTTTGTATTAATTGAAATGTGGTATATTAACATCGATGTCATTAAACCAACTTGACAGGTAGCTTCGAAAGAAGTTTATGATACTGCCGATCGGATTGAGGAAGAAAAGAGAAAGGCTGCGGCCGCAGCTCCGAAGAAACGAAGACCCTCTTCTTTGTTGCGCGCCGCTCAGAACTAAAAAGGCTCGATTTTATACACATTAAATTCCTAACGAATGGAGGCACAACTGGCATTCGGATTGTAGCATTCCAGAAAAATCCTTTACTACACTACTGCCTTCTATTATCAGATGTGTGCCATTAGACTGTGGCAATTTATTATTATATCTATTTGTGTTAATGTAAATGGTACCACTGCCAAAAACTAAACCACTGTATTACAACACTGAGGTACTGTTTATGTAAGTGCTGGTAACAAAGAACACATTTTTCATATTTTTTGTATTTGATTGCAGGTGGAGGATGAAGTAATTGAAAATGCAGAGCCAAATCTTTAGTGTTATTTTGATTATACTTATTTGATATTCTAATTTAAACTGTAATCCTCATTATGATATTGAAAAAATATAGACTCAATAAAACATATAATACTCATAAGTTTTGGTTTATTGTTATGATACAATTTTTAATGTTTTTTAATAATGATTGTAGGTTGGATTTTAGGCACCATGTTATATTTGTAGGACCAGGGAAAATTGTTTAAGCAGCCTTGTTTATCTAAATAAATTAAATCTGTTTCTGATGATTATTATTCCTTACACTGTTACTTTTTAGCCCAATGCGATGTAATGAATTAATAATTAAAAATAGTTCTTCCTTAAAATAACTGTTTATTAATATATCATTTTTTACTGAAATATACATTAAATCTGTTATGTTTCATCTTCAGAGCCACAACATTCATCCAGTACCACTCCTTCCGACATTAATGCTAGAATATCTTCATCGTCTAACTCCTCATCTCCTTCCATTTGACATTCAGGTATCCCTGATTCTAAGTCACTTCCATCATCGTCAATTTCTAATTTGTCTTTTGTAATATTATCACTTATATCTTTGTCTTTTGCATTATCTTTATGAATTTCTTTTTCAATTTTAATATTCTCAGTAACTTCATTTTTACTTGATCTGATATCATCAGAAGTTATTAATTTTGAAGAATCATTTTCTGTTTCGTTTTTCACATCATTAGAGTCATGGTGCACTAAATCTGTTGATTTTTGGGTTTCTGTTCCATCCAATTTATCAGTAATATTCGTTTCTGTATTTTCGGAATCACTTGTGATACACTTGGTATTATTAAGCACTGAATCTGTTGTATCTTGGATTTCCGCCTTGTCAGGTTTATCAGCCAATTGATCATTAGTATTTTCTGTCTTCGTTGCTGGTTTTATAACGTTTTCATTTGGAGCACTTACTCTAGTTTTCACTGCATTATTTTTACTTTTCGAAGATTTCTTGTGTTCTTGGTTAGTATCCTCATAAAAGTATGTATCGTCATAAATAGTTTTAAGGTTTTCAGGACATTGGGTGAACTTATAACACGGCGTTATGGTAACGTTCGCCTCACCTGTTCATAAAGAGATAATATTTTAATAATGCCGTTGATCAACAAATTGTCTATGATTGAAGCTGTTTGCTAGCACATAACCTATTGTGATGTGAGTGTTTACATACATGAAATAGGATATTTTAATGTAATCGTTTGACAATCATAGTTTATTTGCGAATCAATATAAGTTCTACATAAAACTTTTATATTTTAATTGTATGTGAATGGTATAATACTCGGTATGTAATAAAATACCAGGTCATATATTCAAACAATACTCACCGCACATAATCTCCTTCAGAGCACAGAGTTTATCAAAATCTTCAATAGAAACCATTTGAGCAGCAAAGGTGTTAGAATTTTTGTCTATCCTCTTGAAATTGCTTATGTGATATTCGTTCAAGAAATTCGTCAGATAACCCATTTGCGGTCTGCATGTGAACTGTATCTATAAATATTGAAATAACTCGCTTTAGTTGGTACATACAATAACTCACGTACAGCTCGACTCCATACTAAGGCAAGGAAAACAGCGCAAACCAATAAACAAGAATAATTTTGAAAAAATATTTAAAATAACATTATTTTTGAAATTAGAATAACATCAAAACGATAAAGTCCTATTGTATGCATTCATTCCGATGTAACTCAGTGTGAGACCGGCGAGCTACTCACCTTCACAAACAGGTTATTGTAAACATTCAAAAGTCTCTTAGTGATATTGAGACCCAACACCTGTAAAAGAAAAAAATATAGTGAGAATAATAAAGAACTTTTATCTTTGCAAATAATTTAAATCCAGTAAAGAGGCGTATGATAAGTTACCCGTCGCAAGTCATCGCCGGCCTCGTTGCGGAGTTTGTCGACGGCGACCCTCTCCGCTTCCTCCGACGGATCGTCCGGCAATTCTTGCCACACCTGATTAGTACATACAATGTTATAACTTCTACAACTTGACGCCACACACTCATAGCCCCACACTAGGATACCCTGTGTCGTGGGTGCCACGGACAACACAGAACGACAATTCCACACACACCCAAACCGAGAACAGAATTTAAACTCATCATTTAAATTTCGGCCTCGCTGGGAATCGAACCCAGGACCCTTCGAACGGCAGTCCGGTTTGGTGACCATTACGCCACTAGGGTCGTTAACAAATTACGAATACTAACTCTAATGAAACATTATTAAACAATGTGGATGGCGCTAGTAACGCCACTGTAAACATTAGCTCTGTGTCAAATTGCATCTTAAAAATTGAAAACAGAACAATATTTAAGTGAAAAGTGTCTTAAACAAGTGAACATTACCTAATTACTATGAGAAAGTGTTATCCAGCAGTGAAATTGCGTATTAACTTGAAAATATAACTCGATAATTTATCACAAAATATTTGAAATTAAAACATATAAAACTAAAAGTGATTATAAATCTAGTATTAAAAAGTGTAATGATCTAATATAAACGTAAAATCTTCAGACTCTAACGTGAGAAGTGAAAAAGTGCAACAAATTTTATTACAAAAGTCAATTAAAACCGTTTAAAATTTCAAAAGATCGACACATTCAATACACTATCACGCATATAAGAGACAGTACTGCCATCTAGTATCAGCCGAACAAACAGATTCAAAATCACGATCACTAATCTACGCCATCTATTTGACTAACCAATGAACAACTAAAACGCAAGCTTACAGTCGATACTAACAAAGACCCAGAGATGGCGCCACCAGTAACAAAGTCCTGCGCCGGATGCCATCAACTACTTGATGAAAAACAACAACTTCAATGTAGAACTTGTAAGGACAAATATGACTTACTGTGCGCAAATATCACAAAACAAAAATTCGAGAAACAAATGACTAAACAAGAAATATCTACATGGACTTGCCAACTATGCCGCAGCAAGATGCCAAAATCAGACAACTCAAACACCCCAATTCGATCCCAGCAGCAACAATTATTACTAAGTGGACCACCATCACAGCTATCCTCAGAATCTAACAACGATGAAACAGCAAATGTGACAATTAGGAAAAACTTATCTACACAAACCAAATTGATAAGGAAAACTTCATCAGATGAAGAATGCAGCATAATAGGAGACACTTTTTATACATATTCAACCCAAGTAAGCCATGAAAACGAAAGCACATCGCCTCCCAGTCACAATTTAATTAAAGAGATAGATATACTATTAGGAAAAAAACTGGAAGAAAATAAAAAATCAATATTGTCAGAATTAAACATTATAATCAAGGCTGAAATTTCAAATGCTCTATCAACAATGGAAAACAACCTAATGCAAATTATAAACTCATTGACAACAGACCTAAATAATACCAAAAAAGAAATAAATAATCTAAATACATGTATCAAAGAAATAGAATGCGAGAACAAGAAATTACAAGCATCAATAACTAAACTACAAAGTCAAATATTACAATTAGAGCCAAACCAACACAGAGAGAAAGTGCATACAAACCAAGAAAAAGAAAACAAAACTATAGTTCTCTACGGCTTAGAAGAACACCAATGGGAACATGAATTTGAGTTGCATAACAGGATTATACACATATTTCAAGACTTTTTTGATGTTAACTTGACTGGTTACATTGAGGAGGTGGGTAGAATAGGTAAAAAAGGATACAGAAGACCTCTCCAAATTGAACTATTGAGCAAGAGACTGACAAAATATATTCTAAGCAATAAACGTGTTCTACAAAACAGTGGACTAGCCATATCTGAATTACTTGACCAAAAATCTCTACTAGAACTGAAAACCTTAAGAAATACTATGATGGACGCCCGGAAAAAAGGACACTATGCGATAATAAGAAATCACAAGCTTTATATCGACGGTAAAGAGATACAGACAGAAAATATAGGGGAAAGCAACAATCAGAAATCAGAAAACCAGAACTCTATGCAAACAACTACAGAACACAATAAATATCAAGAAAAAAAATCTCAGAATTCAAAACTATACGGACAACAAAAACGAAAACAACTAACATCAACCCAAAATCATTCATTTCGCAACTAATATAGAAATACTATTCCAAAATATAAGAAGCTTTAAAAATAAACGCAATATTCTAGAAGCTACATTAAACAACGATAAAACATTAAAAATAATATGCTTAATAGAAACTTGGATCACGGAAGAAAAGAGGGACCTATTAATTATGCAAGGATACACGTGCGCAACGTCATATTGCCGCCAGTGGCATGAAGGTGGCGGCGTATGTATCTTTATAGAAGAAGAAATTACCTTTAAAGAACGTCACGACATCTCTAATTTGTCAGTAGAATTAATATTTGAAGTATGTGGAATCGAAATTCCAAGCCTGAATATTTTAATAGTTGCCCTATACTGGCCTGAAATAAATAGAAATTCTGATATCTTTTACAGCTCATTAGAAAAACTACTCAACTTAATTAATTTAAAAAATGGAAAAAATAAAGTACTGATAGGCGGAGATTTTAATATAAATATTATGAGAACTTCAACACAAACACAACAACTACTTGAACTAATGAATCAATTCAACTTTAACCAACTTGTAACACAACCGACTAGAATAACAAATACCACTTCCACTTGCATTGATTTACTATTTTCAAACTTTCAAAATCATACAACTAACATAAGAACACGTGAATATGGCTTCTCTGATCACAAAGGCGTGTTATTTACTATGGTACAATCACAAGTGGAACACAGAGATACTTGGTATACAGTAAAACGAAAATTTACAGACACCAACATAGCAAAATTCAAAACACAGCTCCAAGAAACAGATTGGTCACAAATTTTAAATAACAATAAAAATATAAAATACAACTACGACATGTTTCACAACCATATACAAAATATTTTAAATAAATGCATACCTAAAATAAAACAGACTTTAACAACAAAACGGAAAAAGAAATGGGTAACACGTGGCTTGAAAATCTCTTGCACACATAAAAGACTACTTAAGATACTAACATTACAAACTAAAAGCCGTATATTACATAATCACTACAAACTATATGAAAAATATCTTAAAAAAACGATAAATAAATCAAAAAAATTACACTATATCCATAGAGTGAAAAGGTCAACAAATGTTACAAAAACGATGTGGAATATAATATCTACAGAAACAAATAAGTTAATTAAGAGACCAAAAAAAAACATAAAACTAAAAATCAACAATATTATCACAGAAGATGCTTTGTGTATAACAAAATCTTTTAACGAGTTCTTTACGTCAGTAGGGAGCACGGAAATTTTATATTCCCGCGGTCGACCAGTAGTTACTGAAATAGTAAACTCATTATACGTTCGACCCGTTGACCAGAAAGAAACTTTACTAACTATAAAAAGACTGAAAAATAAAAATAGCTTCGGTCATGATGACATACCTCCAACACTAATTAAACAATGTGCAAAAGAAATAGTTGTACCTCTTACACAACTGATAAACCAATCGCTTACTGAGGGAGTAGTCCCAGACCAATTAAAAATTTCAAAAATTATCCCTCTTTACAAAAAAGGAGATGAAACAAACTGTAACAATTATCGCCCTATTGCACTATTACCAACATTTTCAAAAATTTTTGAAACCGTGATGGCAAAACGATTGTATTCCTTTTGTGAAAAGCATAAAATTCTAAGCGATAGTCAAAACGGCTTTCGAAGAAACCGCTCGACCACCTTGGCCGTTTTTAAATACATAAAAGAAGCCCTAGACTTTATAAATACTAAAAAATACAGCATAGGACTCCTGCTCGATATGAGTAAAGCGTACGACAGGGTAAATTACAACATCCTACTTAATAAATTAAAAGGAATAGGCGTTCGAGGCATTGCGTACGATTGGTTTGCCTCATACCTAACAAATCGGGCTCAGTATACAGAGATTGAACATTATGATATACAATCGGGCAAGATATCCAAAGTGCAATCCCAACTTATTGACGTCAAAAAATCAATTCCCCAAGGATCAGTTCTCGGGTGTATTCTGTTTCTTATATACATTAATGATCTCGCAAAAAGCATAGACACCCCATGTGTTCTGTTCGCTGATGACATCTCCCTAATTTACCCTTGCTCTGATAGTCTAACACTAAATTTAAATCTTAATATTATTCTACAAAACGTAAATTCGTGGCTAAATGATCATAACTTGGAAATAAACTACACAAAAACTAAAATAATCCAATTCAGACCATATCAAAAACAACCGCTAAATATTAATTTTTCAATAAATAATGTACAAATAGAATGTGTTGACAACATACGGCTCCTAGGGCTAACAATCGACACACACATTAACTGGAAAGCTCATATCATAAACGTGTCAAATAAATTAGCAAGATTCACCTATGCCTTAATTAATTTAAAAAAAGTTACTGACGTGAAATCAGCAAAAGCCGCCTACTATGCCTACGCTCACGCCTGGCTCTCGTATGGCGTAGTTCTGTGGGGCAACAGTACGGACGTTGAAAAATTATTTGTATTACAAAAGAAATGTATAAGAATATTAGCCAATATTAACAACTTAGAAAGCTGCAGGAAGTATTTTATAGAACTTAAAATCCTAACGCTGACGTCAATATACATCCTAGAGTCATGCAAATTTATAAAAAAACAACCAACACTATTCACACTATCTAGAGATGTGTACAACCACAAAACAACACGCAGACCCCACAAACTAGCATTACCAAGATCCCACATGACACTACATAGCTCAGGCCCTTATTCTATGTGTATTAAAATCTATAATAGAATCCCTAAAGACATCCAAAAAATAGAATCGGAGTCACAATTTGAAAAAAAATTAAAAAACCTACTTATCACTAAATGTTATTATTGTTTGAAAGATTTCTTTAACGATTGTAAATATTCCACGTTAAAATGAATATACCAATTGATATTGTTAAATTGTTATTAACTTGACATTAATTTATTATACAATTAATTTTGACATCTTATATTTATTTTATGTTTTTTTTATATGTAATTTAATTTTATTATTTTAATTTAATTTTGTTTGTTTATATTATAATTAGTGACATATCTTATTGATATACTTTTGACAATTTGACACAGAAAATTAATTTAAATTGTTTTTGTATACATATAATTTAACTAATTAGGTACTAAATTTAATTGATTGCAACACCCTAGCAGGGTTCATGCCCAGACTTTGTTTATTTTAAGACCTTATGTATGTAGCATGATGCAATGTTGAAATAAATGACTAAATGACTAAATGACTAAATAAATGTGTGGGATTTAACCTTATTAAACGTATTAATTCTGTTTAAAATGTTTTTTTTTTAATATTGAAAATCTACAATATTTGAGTTACCAACATGTCTTGCAATTACAAGTAAAATCGTCATGTTTTATGAATACCACATCTAACAAATAAGACTATGATAACCATAAAGGTTATTACATCTATACTTCTATACTAATAATATAAAGCGGAAGAGTTTGATAGTTTGAACGCACTAATCTCAAGAACTACTGGTTAGAATTGAAAAAATCTGTTTTGTGTTGCATAGTACAGTTACCGAGGAAGGCTAGCCAACGCTCAAATATGCTCATAAATGTTACAAAAACGGGACAAATGTTCCAAGCTGATACGAAGTTCGCCGTGGCTACTAGTCTTTGATAAAAAAACCAAATTTATCGATATCAATCTAAACATAATACAACATAAATCAAACCTGGATCATGATGTCTTGTAGCTCTTCCTCGACGGCGCGCGCCAGCACCGAGTCGAGCTCCACTTTTTCCTTTAAAGACTCTTCAGTCTTCGAATTATTGACGCTTTTCTTCTCCATCGGGTTAGCAGTTGTTACTGGGTTATTAATTATAAAAAATAAGATTTCATTAAATGGCGTACATAAACAAAATGTGAAATATGTCTATGTTCTAAAAATTTAGGCAACTTTATTTTATTATATACTAATGGCACGTTTTTAAGGTATCATACTCTGCCTTGCGTCGCTCGTAACTCTGGAGGTTTCATAAACACCCAATCATAAACACCACTAACTCAATCTTATTGAATCCTAAAATCTTCTATGAAACTGAACAAAAAGAATCAGCACTTTATTGGCATGTCTCATACAACTTAAATTGTCGATATGATAATATAAAGAAAAAGTTCATGAGAAATTATTCTTTCTAAATAACTGCAAAATGCTTAAAAATCATCAACTCTGTAATACAATCGGAAGCTTGTAAAGTTATAAAATAAGCAGCAATTAAATAGACATTCTTAGTAACTAAGAAAATATTAAACAAGTTGATACCTTTTTGGTCCTTTTGTATATCTTCAGCTATATTTTCTTGCGGTGGTTTAGACTTAGGTGCAATTTCTTGAGCAGGATTTTTGGGTTTCAGTGTGTTTTCCAGAATCTTCGTATCTGGAACGGACGTGTTGTTGTTTTTTGTACTTATTGTCAGTTTACTAATATCGTTATCTTGGACGACTTGGACTTTGTTTTTTAGAGACGAAATATCATTGGGTTTTTGCGTAGCAGGCGTCTTCCCTTGTGGTTTGGTCTTTTGAATTTGTATATTCGAGATTTTCGTAACTTTATTAATTTTCGGCACTTGTACAATTTCTTCAGCTAATTGAATTGACGTTTTAGTCTTGGAAGCTGTGAGCAAATTTCTCTTTTGGAGGGCTAGTTTATTATGCCCTCCTGGGTATTTCTGCATTGGACGTATTAATTCTTGCTTTGCTGTGATCTTCGGAGCCTGATGATTGGTCTCCTTATTTAGCATTTTAGTCTTTTGTACTACATTTTTAGGCTGTATGTGCTTATTTTCAAAGTTAGAAATTTTAGCGTCATGACACCAAATTTTACTTTCCGCTGCGGGTTTTTGTTTCACATTATCTGCAACACGAAAATTATGTTTATCTTAATAAAATTTTCCCATTTGTTTTGGCGTTTAACTTCTTATTAGTGTAAATATATTGAATTATAAAATGAAGAAATAATAATGGCTAATATACCGTTTAATATGTTCGCTCTAGGGACTTGAAAACTTCTGTTGTCCGGAGCAGTATTTAGTTTTCTTGACCTTATGAGACCGGGAGGTTCTGTAACAAGATAATATGTTTTCTGTACTGCGACTTTATAAGATACTATACTCTAAACGACAAAATTTGCTCTTACAAAACTTGCTTTTAAGGAATGACTTTAAACTTAACTATTGTGGATTGTGTACATTTATTAGTAGGGACCACGAATCACGCTTATGCGTCATTAAATCGGCGCACAAGTACTAAAATAATATAGAAGTGACTCTGTTAACATGAGTATGTAATTATACATTAATGTTATTATTTGGATAGATCAAAGGTATTTGATCACGAACTGAGCTAATAATTTCACCTGCGTCCGCCTTGTAACACTGGAACTCTGGAGTTGAATGAAGCTAGAAATGTAAATAGTTATTACCTGTTTTGTATCCCATTTTAAGCATTGCTAGAGTTACTAACGAAATTATATTTGCTGAATCATATATAAACCTAAACTGATAGTGACACGGAAGTAATGATTGAACAACAAGAGAAAATAGGAACAACATCGAGTAGCATCAGCTCGCCTTCCGTCTCATGTAAAAGTCTTTCTATGAAAAAACAAAGACCTCAGACAAAGAAAGCGACTGCCTAGACCTAGGAAAAGACCTCGTATCTGCTGGAAAATTTGAACAAAACGCTAACTGGTAAATATTGGTCAATAGAAACACCACACAACATCTTATAAACCCTATTAATTAACTGGCGGGGAATACACACGCGTCGAACAAATATACAATAGTTAATCTGAAATAGACTTGAGTTCATTTAAAGTAATCCATGAATCAGCCCACCAGAAGTGCTGCAATAGTTATTGTATCCCGGAGCTGCAATAGTAGCGACGAAGCAAGATTGTAACGATACTGTATATAGTGATAGCGTGAAAAAACAAGCTATCTGTGTGTGAGGAATTCAACCGTATTTCATTAACAGAGTGGGACGATAAACTGAAATAATTGGATATTTCAACGAAGGTGAAAAAAAAATGACATTAGATCTTATCAATTCTTCATCCTAAGAAGCGAGATCACTCGTCAGAGTGCTTCAGGCTAATGTCAAATGTTTCTTTATAACGTAATTTATTTCATCACATGATATTGAGGGGCTAAAAATACTTTCAGACAGATTAAGGAAAGAAGACATTGATTGTAACTCAACAGATATTATCATTCAAACCGAAACTCATTACATGCTTAATAAATTATTATTATGTGATATGCATTCCACAGTTTTAATTTTATAAAGATGTAGATTTCAGCTTCACATTCTCCACAATTAAGGAACGAACATGAAATGAATTTTCTTAAAATTGAATTTTATGAACAAAAATGTTCTACCAATTCACTAGTTAATATTTAAAAAGATATTCCTTTGAAACGATACACTTAGAACTATGACATGGCAGCAGAGAACTCAAGATCAATTTTAAATTAAAGCAAAATTGGGTTCCGACATTGCTAGTCAGGGAATTTCAAAAGGACTTTAAATTACTTCACAAGAATGTGAAAATGAATTAGTGATACAAAGTTAATCTTTTAGTGTTTTGTTACATACTGCCAATCAATTCAGCAGTAAGAAAAATCAACCAGTCAGTTACTAAATAACTTGACATAAATTCCTTAACAATACTTTCGGATTACATAAGTAACACGGAACGGAATCTTAAAGCACATACTTGTTTATTTCTGAAGTTCGTAAAATTTGGAAATTCGGGTTAGATTTGTAAGCCATGCGACTCAAATGAATTCCTTCATTCTGTACGTAAACCGGAAAAATCTGCAAATTAAATTTAACTGCTAGTAATGACAAAGAACTATGCGAGTAGAAATCCAGTTGGAATCAATTGCAAAAAACCTAAATTATCGACAACATTTTCGAGCGGTAGCGTTAAACGCACCAACTTAAAGATTTACGTCTCACCTGTACCCAGTGTTTAATCATTAAAAGTGACTTGTACACTTTAATAGTTTGTTCACCTGCTAAAATAAATTGACATGTAACCGAGGATCTTGAATCCTGACTTATTTTAAGCACCTGCGGAAAAAACATCCTGTACTCACTCGTTTATTTAGGAGTTATCTCTAACTTGGAAGCATTTCGTTATCTGCCGTAATTTTGCACTATAAATAGTTTTTTTTTTTAAATAGATCATCCTCTTACCTGTTTAGTTTAACAACTGAAGCTCCATCGACTGCAATCTTCACTACAATGCTGCCAATATTGCTTCAGGAAATATCTCCACTACTTTTATGTTCACCGCCACCGAGGTTTGTTCGATGAAATATATTGATATCACATCTGCGAGATTCGACATCAAACTGAAAATTTCACTGAAACTCTTTAAACAATGGATAGTAATATTAATAATATTAGAAAAATATATCGAGCTATTCAAATAAAAAGTTCGTCACCATATTTGATCTATATATTCTTTTAATATTATAATGAATATATTATCTCAATATCCTATTTTTTATCGCTGGAAATGAAACGAACTTTTTAAAATAAAAACAATGCATTATAATAACTATCACACTTACCCGAGATTTGAATTTCTCCCTGTAGATCACTTATAAACTACAGTTTAATTATTCATAAGTACAACATAAATTGACAAAACAACAAACAAATATATGAACACGCAATTGTTACTAGTTCTGTATTAGTATGTTTGCATATTTTAGTCATTTTGCTTCAATGTAGAAAAGAGAAAAGCGCGATGGTGATGTATATGACGCTGAAAATGATTAACTAGGAAAATAAAAATACCATCCACTAACCAATATACGTTATATTATTACAGAAAATAATAACTCACACCAATGGTACTAGGACAGAAACACAACATAAAAACGAAGTTCTAAAACGATTGCGGGACAATTTTGTTTTCCTTCACGTGAGCTAATCTAGACACACTACATCATCATCACTCTCTGAGGCGATTTCCATGTTGGCTACGTCATAGCTATCTGTCATTTCTGCTTTATATTGTTTGACTAGCTCTTCTAGCTTACCCCGCGTATAATCCGACTTCACGACTACACTCAAGCAATCTTGGTCCTCATCCACGTAATCTAACTCATAATCCATCTTTATTATGGTCTCAACGGATTCCAAGTCCATGTGCACTTCAAGTTTAGTCTTACCTTCATGTCTATCAGCAACTTTAGCATTCTTCCAAGAGCCAAAGTTAAGCCCTTTAACACCCTGGTTACTTTGTTTTAATTTCTCGCAAGCAAGAGCACTATTAACTGTATTGTGCTCGTTAGGCAGCATGATATACATCTTTATGTATCTCACCATAGAGTCGTCTCCACCCAAAACTACAATGGGTTGTCGGTTAAGTCTTCCGAGATTCAATCCGGTTATCCATCGCTTTGATTCAGTGTTCTCCGGTAAGACACCAAGGTGCCCAGGAGAGCAAAACCCATACTTCAGAAAATCTGTGCTGCTATTGCCACCTTGCAGTAGATATTGAAATAGTTGGTATACGACCATGTCCTTAATTTTACGTGCCATACTTATGGTTGCACTTTTGTTTCCTTTAACACCGATTTTAACGATATTTGGATCCTGACTCAGGGCTGGCATTGGACTGTTTTGCATAGAAGGCACGACTTCGACAGAAGCTTCATTAAGACCTGCGTCGAAGGCATCTTTATCGACAGCTACGGCTTTCAGAAATACGGTTACTTTTTGCAGTTCATAACTGAGCATCATTTTGTAGTTCTCTAAGGCACGCGCGGCGGACGGGGGCATATCTACGTATATTCTAGTTCCCAAAGTAGTGATAACCTTTTTAACAAACTTCCACTTACCTATGTTCACGCCTTCCAACTTTCTGTTTTGCAATTTTAATTTATGCATCGGTTCAATATGACGGTACCTAGAATGACCAGGGAGCCAAATAGCAGCGCGTTCATACCACAACTCCTCGCTGGTGTACACCAAAACATTAAAAGCATAGAAATCACTGAAATCTAAGTTAAGAAGCCAATCCTTGGAGGTTTCATCGTGAGCAACTATTTCATATCTATAAACGCTCTGAAGTCCTTTCATTATGAAATCTGGAGCCCATCCTTGAGAGGTTTCGGTCTCGTTAAACATTTTAGAAACAACGTAGGACTTTAACTCGTCGGCTTGATTTTCATGGAACGGTTGGAAATCATCCTTGCATAGGTACAAGGTGTATCCGCCCTTGTCTGGCAGCAAGCCCGACTGCGGAGTTTCATAAATGGGTACAAAGGAGGGCGCCGGGATCATCATAGGTGCTGGATTCATCATGAACGGCACTTGCATTGCTAGCGGTTTACCTGACGGAGTGGCTGCCACCGCCGAATGCATGGGGTTAACGGGCAAATTTACCACAGCCGTAGGATTTGATGTCCATTCGGGAGCCCCTCGAGGCGTGAAATCTGAGAATAATTGGAAACGAAAACCAAGTGATATCTTAAGTCTAAAACATTACATACATAGATCACTAATCTTAGAAACTACTGGTTCGAATAGAAAAAATATTTTTGTATTAAATAGTCCACTCATCGAGGAAAACTATAGGCCATATAACATCACACTACGACCAATATTCGTCCAGCCAAAACAGACATATGTTCGAAGGTGATACGAAGTTCGCCGGATCTACCAGTTTTAAAAATAAATATACTTACTGGGAAAGTCTATTTCTTTAGTTCCATCTGTGAAAAATGCAAAATTTATCATTACCATTCTAAGATAATCTGGTTTCAGCCGTCGACGGATTAGCTTTGCATAAATATTTTACGGGAAAATTATTATTCATTTTAAAGAGAGTAAGAATTTTAGGGGAGAAAATGTATATATGTATAATAATATGAGTGTTTCATATTATTCTTACCATTCATCGCAGCATCAGGAGCATGCTTAGCAGTTTTAACGGGAACCTCTGGTGGGTCTGAAAATTTAAAATTATTTATTTAATACATTTAAAGATGTTATCTTTCAATTGAAGTATTTGCACTGTTTTTTAATCAAAACGAAACTGTTCTTTAATGCTTAAAAATGTTAATCTATAATTTTTATTTCATAAATTATAGTAACATCGTTTATTTTTTTTTTAATTACATAATCCTATATTGTATAACAATGTTTACATCGGAGAGGAATATTGTGGACCTTGTATAGTAGATTTGTAACATGAATATTTGGATTTTGGCTGCATACAGGAATAAAATCTAATGTATAACATTATTATTAGAGTATATACGACATTATAAATTGGAAATTATGCTAATAGATAAAAAGTCACATATATTAACATACAATCGGATGAACGGGAATGTAAAAATTTACTCTACCATTTCGTTAAGTACTAATTGGTTGCTGCTTCATACAAAATGCGTTTTCAATAGTATTTCAAAAAATAATATAATTGTACGAAGTTAGTCCCCGTTCATAGACCTGGTGACTTTATTTCATTCTATTTCAAAAGTCTAATTAATTAATTCTATCGTGCCTTAATTATTTTTGTTTTCTGTATTAGCTTTAATATTTCGTTACTAAATACTTGCTACGCCGATGTCTGAATATATTTGCGGGTAGTTTATATGTTGTAAGTCATCAGGTTGATATTATAAGTACATATACAGACAAATACTTGAATATATTTTAATGTTTATATGTATATATCGTATTGAAGCCCCTACAAAATATACCCGTTGCATGCACCCTGGCAAAGCAAACTAAGACGTATTGTTTACACAACTATATCATAAACACGTACAGAAGATGTATATGTAAAGTTACTGACAGACATAAAATACCATAATGTCAGCATTTACATAGAATATCACTAATTGTAAACGAACATTTTAAAATTCAAAACAAAACCGAATAAGAAGATGAAAATATAAAAACATAAAATAGGTTATTGACTTTAAGGCAATAATACATTGGAATATAAATATTAGTTCGTCAAAATAGGAATTGTCCGGGCGAAGCTCATTTCATTTGGTACCAGTAGAATTTGTTTTCAAATATTAACGACTTACAAATTAAAAGGAAAACCAGCATATTATATTAGAGTATCGCACGCTAAAAATCACTATTTTTGATTGATCAGTCATGACTCAATGTTATTATTACTCAACATGTTCTATCCATGTCATGTGCTGTTAATGAGAGAAATTGTTTAGTGTAGGAAATGTAAAGTTGTAGGAGGGTGCAATTCGTAGTTATAACTAAATAAACAGGAAGAAAATACAGTGGTGTGTACAATGTGGTCAAGTCTGTGTGATGTACAAACCGCATACAAAAACCCAGCATTCGATGATTTTCCAGTTGACGCTTATGGCTAAATCGATCCATTATCATTGCAAACTTAATATAACCCCCAAAACTTAGCACGCTTGAAACTTGCATAGGCAGGATTATTAATATTCACAAACCAAAATATCGACAAAAATGTTAATCAAAATCTTACCCTGAGCCAGACGTTTCCTGTAATTGCTTGAAAAACTCGACATCACATCTTCAAAAATTTTCTGTTCATCGTTAGCATCATATTTCTTATTGAACTTGATGATAAGTTCAATGTACGATATGTCCTCTTGTTTGAACATGTCAAACAATATACGAGAGATAGACAGAGTTAGCTCGTCGTGTATACGACTCTTTTGATGCTCTCTGATATGATCCTTGAATCTGTTCATGATTCTTCTGGTAAGTTCTTCGGCTGCTTTGTCTCGCTTTGCTTTGACGGAAGGGCTGAGCGGTTTCTTGGGCCGCCAAACTTCCGAAGTGTCTGGCGCGGACCACCGGGATTCTCGCTGACGTCCAAGCGGTTTGTCTTCATTGGTTTGACGAGAACGTGTTTCTTCATCGCGAGGCTCAAATCTGGCGTCGGTGTCAAAGTCACGTCTCATATCTCGCCCACGCTGCATTTCATTTTCATTGTGATTAAAGAATTGTTCACCTCGGTCATCGTTAAAACGGCTTTCTTTCTTACGGTATTCTTGGGCTTTTTTACCCAATTCCGCGACTCTTTTATAAACATCCTCAATTTCCATGTTAAGCTGGGCAGTATTAGTGCGAAATGGTTCTCTTTCATCTTCCCTAAGAAAATCTTCTCTTCTCGGCGGAATTTCCTTTTTCCGATGTAATTCGTCATGATCATTTTTCTTCGTCGAAAATTCTCTAAAATCTCGCTTTTCGGCATACTGCATGCGCTCCGTAGAATTTGGACGTCTAAACTGCTCTTTCATAGGGTAGCTGTGTGAATCTCTTATATTTTCAGAAAAAGGTTCTTCCTGCCTGAAGTTTTCCCTTGATAAGGACTCCTTAGGACCCGCTGGTGAAAGCGGTTTCCATTTGTCAAGAACTGGCTTGTTCTGAGTAAAAGGTCTCAGTTCGGAGATTTTCTCACGCCGGTCCATTCTTCCATCATTCTTGTCTTGATATGAAGGTCTTTCCCAAGTGGGTTCGGGTTTCTTGTCAATCTTCTCAGTTATATCAGAAAAGTGTTGTCGATTCTGCCGAGGGAATTCGGCGTCTCTAGAATTCTGGCCAGGCCACACCGGCGGTGGAGGAGCTTCACGAACATCAGGGCTTCTTCTCTTCTCCAGAGCCCAGGAGCGTCGAGGAGAACGAGGTGAAGGAGAATGTCTCCTGTATCGATCTTTGAAAGGAGATCGATCTCTTCGAACTGGTGACCTAGAATCACGGGTGCCGGAACGTGATCTCTTCGCAACTGCATCTCCCATCCGCATATGTTCCGTACCTCTGGGCACGTCAAACTTTTCAATTCTGCTATCTATTATTTTTGTTGGAGGGTATGTACCAGGCTTATCACTGCTTTGCTGCCACGGATCCGTCCGCGCGTTAGGCGCAGGGTATTGCACGTTTTCACGTACATTCGGGCGGTATCCACCTGGGTACATAGCTTGATTTGGAGCCTGTAAATTGAAATTTTACTAGCAAACACAGACAACACAATAAAATTATTAGATTAGAATATATATCGTAATTAATATCATTATTTTAAGCATGTTATTAAGTCTAACTAAGAACAAAGCGTAACGTCCTGTATTTTTTGTGTTAAAAGTGTAGCGCTTACAAAAATAACACTAGATATTTTCCCTGAAATTTATTACTGTTATTTAAAGTACTACAAGTATTACTTTAATATTACTGCAAACATTTAACCTTAATTTCATGCAATGCTCTGAAGCATTATTGGCCAGATCAGGATTATGTCAGCTATAAAACTTATATATTCCAGTAATGTGAGTAGGCAAACAACGCTCAACGTATAAACGGCAGATGGAAGCCCGATGGCCTACCGCTGGACTAAGTGACAAATTCGCACTGTCGGATACTCTTTACATTGTAGGTGTCCTTTTGTATATTTCGTCCGTATAAAATTCTATTGAAAAACGATCCCACGTGGGGTTAGTTGTGACCCGAAATGAAAATAATATTTTTAACAGTTCAGGAAAAACATGTATGTTGTCTTTGATGTGGATGTGATGTGGTTGGTTCAATCAACGACTAACATATTATGAGTAAGGTTTCTGTTAGCATTATAATTCTTGTCATACTTTCACTGAAGTGCAACACGCCACAGCAAATCATTGGCAGTAATTTTGTAGGTATCTTTTCTGTACTGAACTCTTCTCGAAGACTGATTCTGCATCACCACGCCACTTCGCATTTGTTTCAGACTTTAAAAGCTCATGTAGAAAATCTTGATGTACAAAATATTGTAAATAATCTTTTTGTTCGTTTAATTCTTCTTTTATAAGTATTGTATGCGTCATTTTAAAGTATATTATTAAGATAACGGCGAGGTCTTCGGTAATGTAATAATATCCAGGCATATACACTGCGCAAAATTTCGTTTATAGTACTAAAATTTAACAACTGTATCGCAGGTCCTTGGAAGTAGTTAAAGAGACAAGTTGTAATGGAAATAAATTTGAATCCATTCAATCCACTTTGTACCTTAGATTTTTCAATCAACAGTGACACATAAATTTATAATATTGTCTTCTATAAACAAAATATATTATAAAAGGCCGTGGTCAAATCCAGATGTATGTTCAGTTATTGAAAAATGGCAAAATATACGTGAAGTGGAAGTAAATAACGGTTCATATTTTGTACGTAGCATCCATTGCTTGTCCCTTTTATTGTAATCTTGCGTCTTCTTCTTGTAATTGAAAAAAAAATGCCACTCAGAAAATAATCTATCCAACGAAACATTGTCCAGTCTTACTATATTTCATAAACTCTGCAATCTACGGTTTTTGATGTGAAATGTTTCTTTGGCATCTATGATGTTACACTGAATCTCTGAGTTAATGTCAATCAGGACAAATAGTGCACTCAGAAAATTTGCACACAAATAATTAAGAGATCAAAAATAAAATACAACTTGACATCGCTTCTCGATGTCACAATGTATAGTATAAAAGATCACCAATTCAATACATTAGAATGAGGCCTAAAGTTATTTAGTAACGTTTTGTAGCATGAAGTCAATGCAGAGATGTATGGAGTTACATTGTCCATATATTTATAATGTTGCCGTTGCTTTTCCTTTCATCATGGTTCAAATCTTAATTTACTTTAGTGTTGCAATTACATGTCATTTATTGTCTCCGCATATATTTTTCTCCTTTAGTTTCTTCATGGTCAGCATAAATGTTTTCTAATCATTGTTTTTTTATGTTCCACAGCATTAAATATGATGTATAAAATCACCATAAGTACTTATCATTTGTCGTTGTCTTATTTGGAGACTATTTTCGGATATATGGATCTATTTTTATGCTGTTTTTTAAAACAAGTTAATTCATCAACCGACCATTTGGGTTTTATCTTTGGATATTTATGTTATTTTAAATTCTTATTGTTTTTGTTAAGTTTATCTTAAAATCCTTTTAATACTTGAAAATTACATAATTGATCCTTTCCTTGAACATCACGATGTGTTTTCGTTTGTAAATAATGATACACTCTATCAAAGTTTGATCCAAAACACAATAATCCTACTAATATATACCAAACGACAAACAACAAACATCTCTACATTCTTAACAAACCAATACCATGTAATTCACTAATAGTTGCATCTAAACCGACTTCCTTAATAAATATTTCTAATTATAACAATGTTTTAGCAGTAACATGTTTAATTTTTTGATAAATTTATCAACAATTTGTTGGAAAAACCATAATTTAAGATGTTTGTATATAATTTAAATATTTAGTTTTATAATGTTTTGCGGATGTGTGTACATCATCGACTTACCTTTGCAGACGGTTCGTACGCCGGTCTAATTTGTTTCAGATGCTGGGCTTCGTCATCGTCATCATATTTCGGCTTTTTAGAGTGCTGATACGACGGCGGGTACCTGCACAACAAAACAAAATATAGCGTATATAAGAGTTGAGCGCGTACAATCACATTATTCTTCGACAACTCGGGAGGTATTGTAGCTATCGATCACAACAACGACAATATAATATTTTGTCAGATGATGACACATATTATACAACTAGGAAAAATATATAACCCACAGTAATAAATCACTGATCCATCACGCCAGAGGCCAGCTCAAGCGCACAGATGCATACTACTCGAAATAATCCGCAAGTGTTTTCACTTCAACGTTCAGTGTCTATGCTAATGTTCTAAATTCGGTCTCCGTAATAATGAAGGATTTATGAGATTTTTCGTAAATAATTCTAAAGAACTGAAATGTAAAATATGCGGCAGACAATAACAGCTCGTAACTGTAACTACATTCAGCTTTTGAACAGTAAATTAAAATTAAATACATTTGTCGTATTAACTGATATGACAGATACGACAAAAAGAGTCTACTAAAATTTGGCGGTCTTTATTTCACGCCTATTACTTAGTACACAGAGAGGATTAACATCCAAAATGGCGACAATACACCTAAACACGTCTAATTTTCAGTAAGGGTCTCCCTTGATTTTAGTAAAAGATAAAAAAAATCTGGAAATTAAAAATTCTAATCGAATAAATATATATGTTTTTGTATATTTAAGTGTTATACTGACAATCATTTGATCATTCATTCAGTATAGACCAATGCTGAAAGCCTTTAATAACGGTAAAAGTAAAAAAAAAACTGACATGTAACTTTTTATCACAGGATTTGTAGTTTCGCCAGAAATCAAGATAAACCGATTTTACCCCTAAGACCTCCCTCACTTCCCGACCTCGAATCGAGTGTAATTTATTTTTTCTTTAATTTTTATTACAATTCTCTTCATTTTCCAGTAGATTTCATTCTACTATATATTTTTTTAGTTTCAAAAATTACGTACCCTATTTATTATTTCGAATACTGCATGAAATAAGGTCGACTGTCAGTAGGAAATAGATTGTGTAACCGATCAAGAACGTAGTAGACGTGCACGTGTTATTTTTTTCTTTTCAAACCATTACTGGGTATATATTATATGCTAAGATACATTAATTAAATTCGTTTCCTTCCCACAAACATCTCGTTGTACACTCTGCCTTCCCCGCCTTCAACCAGTTAGCTCGAGCTACTACTATAGACTCCACCCATTGAACGACCCGACGTGTGCGCAAAACATCTCTTTTAAATTACCATTCATAAACCATAACAATCACTTGACTATGTTTCACTTTGTCGGTAGGATAGGATAAAGTCGCGTCCTTGGGTAAATTAGTATACAATACGACTTACCTCTTTTGACAAGGAGTTAAATTCCTCCTGTCAACAGTATTGAGAAAACTTGACGTAGCTTGCTCATGCTTCTTAGAAACCACACACTCCAAGAGACAGACACAAGATTTTGGAGCTTGCCCCATGGTACATTTTTAGCCCATGGGGATAATTTGAATCCAGGTTAACGTACAACCCTGGAAAGTTTAAAACAGTTTTTTCGCAAACAATCAATATAGCAGCCAAAATGTAATGTGTTGCTCATTACCTATAAATCCCATCGAAGTATGTAAATAAATGTATCTTGTAAATAAATATTTTTAGTAGTATTTTTTTCGTTTCTCGAGTTCGTCACCAGTATTTCAACGTCAAAGCGGCTTAGACAGTATTATTTCAATATGCACAGACAATCGCTTTCCGCAATGGCAGTCGAGTGACGTGTCCCTCGAAGTGGGGCTGCGACGCGTTTTATGACAAACATGACATGACTCTGTGACGCGAGTTCGGTTGTTTTCTGGCGGTGCTTAGGACGACCAGAGGTTTAGCTACTAACAGCGACATAGGGTTGCGATCACTGTTCTAGGTTACCACTGACCCTATCAGCCATCGGCAAGTCGTTTTAAGCTTTATCGTTGTCGACAAAAAAAATTATAGTTTAAGCTGATCACCGGACAGCATCACTCTGAAACTGGTTTTTTTTACGGTCGAGAACGTTTTGCTATGTCTATTATACCATACAAAATGTAGAACTTAATTACATCAATCGAGGTCTATGGGGATCATTATATGGCTCTAAAACGAAAATATGACAAACACTTTCAATTATTGTGGATGTTTTATGACAATAAAAATGAACATGTTACAATTCTACATTTTAATTATGTAACAGCAGAAAAGCTTATACTAAAATGTATTTTTTTTTTGTTAATCACAAATTAATATTGGATTATCTTAACTTTAAAAATACCGTAGAAATAAAGGGAGTTATATTGAATAGTACTAGTATAAGACGTAATGTAGCTCGAACAGAAGTAACTTATTTCTTTATCGTTTTCTTCTGTGGTCGGATAAATGGCTTTTTATTTGATTTATTTGCAGGTAAAGGACGGCCACGTTTAAACCGTATTGTTTTAAAGCCTAAGCAGGCTGTATAGTTTGTCTCTTTAAGGGTTTCTGCAGAGCGCAGATCAACAGATATGGTAATAATCAATCCTTCTTGTACAGACTTTGTCGATAGCAGTACCCAATCTTCCGTATTGAGTCCTCGATTTTGTGTTCTGAAGAGAGTAAATGCTTGACCTGCGTCGACTGTTTCGGATTTGGGCAGCAAGGCGTGCAGAATCATCGGTCTACGAGGCGGGGGAACGATTGTCGCGGTCAACTTTGCGCCGGGCCACGGCACAACATCGGCCACTGCCTGCTGCAGCCACTTCTGACTTTGTTTATCTCTACAATTAACAATTAAAGCGCCAGACTTGTAACCGTAATCTTCAAATTTAGGACCTTGGGATTTGGGGAATTGCAATATTTTGGAAATTAAGGTTTGGACCAATATGGATGACTGTTTTTCGGTCATAGGCGTAATATTTTGTATATTAACTTCGGAGAACTTTCGGCTTTTCAAAAAATAAGATTTATTTTCGGCATTCTGCTCAGTCAGGATTTCGGACGTCAACTGAATTTCCCTTTCCATACGAGCTCGTTTCTTTGGATTTGCATATGGCGATAGTTGACTCCAGCGCTTCTGACACATTTCAAGCGCTTGTTTCCACGGTACGTTATCCGCTATCAAAATTTTGTATCGCCTTTTTCCCGCTCCCGATAACCGTTTAAATACTTCGCGAACTTCAGGTCGCGTAAACGCTGATCTTTGGTCATCATTGACAAATTCTGCAATATCATCACACTGTTCATCATCCGACGCTGACGTCATCTTCGGTTGCAAGTCCTGTGTCGTACATTCTTCATCAACGTTAAAATCATTTTCTTGATTGACGTCAGTTTCCACACATTCTTCCTCGATTGCTTCATTGCCTTCACAGTACCTGAAAAGAACTCGCCATGGTACAAGATATAATATACAGGCAAACAAAATAAGTTGTAATAAATTTTATCGAAACATATATGTATATACGTTCGAAATCTATGTAACATTTTTTTTATTCCATTATTAATTATTTTTGTATAAGATGTCACGCTCATATGGAAGGATGTAGGTTGTCTAGCATGACGCCTAAGTTCTTGCTTAAAAATAGATATTTGTAAAGTTGGAAGAAAAGCTATATTGAACTGCTTTATCCGCCAGGTTGTATTTTATTTTTGATGTCTTCACAAGGTCATAAAGTAAGACTAGCGTTCCCTACATTTTCATCGATTGCACCGAAATCGGAACTAAACATTGAGGTGCGTCAATTTTTCGAAAATGTATCATCTAGAGGAGACGGCGAAAAATCGTCACGGCTAGTAGAAAAGCCTGTTAGATACGGACATACAGTTCTTTAATACGAGTACGTATTGCGTAATTGCCTGTTTAGCAATTCATTTCTTCCTGAATAGTATACCAATGCTCGCTTATAACCGTGCTGAATGTCTTCTCCATGATCAATATGCCGCGTGATACATACATCTACAAAATTCTACATAAATCAAAAAATAATCTAAAACCGAATACCTTTACAGAATAAAATGTATTCACATCTTAGAAAATATCAATGTCCTAAACAGCTACTTAAAAATGAAATTTCTAAATGTTAACTTCATCCTTCTTATACATCAAGTAGACGAATAAACAATCGTTAAGCAATATCCCCAATATATTTTTTTAATTAATTAGTAACAGAAATTAATTTGTAGAAATCCACTTTCACAATTTCAATTAATTATAAAATAAATCGATCCGCTCCACCTATCAATCTAATTTCTACACCCTATTAAACACATATGACCTTATATGTGTGTACTAGTATGTGTGCACCCTTTGTACCAAATGTTACAATAAATATTAAACACTGAAAACTGATAGGTATGTCTATGTCTGCGAATGTCTTGAAGCATTTTGTCGAGTGTCACATTGATTAGTTTATACAAAAAGATTTCCTCAGATTCGGCGATTTATAACCGAATAATTGGAGCGTACTTTTGAAAATGGGGTAAAACTTATTCTTCTCCATAAAGAGGGCTAAAATGAAGGTAATCCCAGACTTCTACGGGTAAAAACAGTAGAAGATCCGAATCTAAAGCGAAACGTACCGGTTTGATAAGAGAATCAAATTAATTTTATAATAAATTTCATAT
>DWJN01000078.1:0-34199 GCA_018248895.1 Carystus phorcus
ATTTTTAAGAGAAATGGAAGCCATAAATAACCACGTACCCTGTGACCTATTCCTGAGATACATTATTGGCGAGAACTCCAACGTGGTTTTCAGGGCAAACTCAAAATGGGAGGAAACACGTGTTACGTGTGTACACGTGTTGTTATTTGTTTATAAAAAACTAGTAGATCCGACGAACTTCTAAAGTTATACAACTTTAGAACAATCCCGTTTTTGTATCATTTCTCAACAATGCTCAGTTCCTATAGATTGTACCGTCATGTTATACCTATAGCCTTCCTCGGAAACTGTACTATCCGACGAAAAAAATTTTTTTTAACTCGAACCAGTAGTTCTTGAGATTAGTGCGTTCAAACAATCACAACTCTTCAGCTTTATAATATTTGTATTTTAGTATAAATTTAAACCTATATATAGATAGTTACCGTCTGGCTTCTGTCATAATAAATAAATTGGACCTGTTACCTATTTTTGATGTGAGTTTTTTAAATATTGGTTGTATGGAGGTGGTCTATAGCATTGATCCCAAAGTCAAACAGGGTCATGCTTCAGAAGCCGGACCCCATGTTTGATGATGAAGTTTCGCCTAAGAATTATATTATCCAATATTATTATTGTCATTAATATTATTTATCTTTCTGTGAAGCTTACTTCACTAGCTATCAACCTCTTATTTGAGTCAACCGCTAAATTACGTTATATTCCGTCTCGGAGCGTGACAATCAATACTATCTTTTATTTCCTTCTTTTCGCTGTATTCTTTAATATTACTGATGTCCGTGGGCAAAGGATAACCTTTGTCATAAGAATTACCGGGTAGCTCCTCTGCTAGTTAGTGAGCTATTTAAGTAGGTACATGTAAAGTAAACTATGTAGAATCGTTTTTGATGATTATTGTTTCAAATCTTAATAAGATAGATATCAGTTATGTAGCATATTATCAAGTTATATTCAGAGGTACATACGTAATTCACAATAATGTAGGTATGTGCGAATGAATCAGTCATACACACGTAGTTGGTAGCTTGTATACGGCGGATGTCTATTACGGCGTCAATGACTTTGAATCATTCATATGAGTTAGGCAAATTTAATTTAATTCCAGAATTCATTGACCCTTTGGTTAACAACGAGACCTCACTGTACAATATTTGGTTTCGTGTCAACTGAGTAGGGTTAAGATTTCAAGACCAATTACCGTCATCGTCACCACTAGTTGACAACCATATTATGACATTAGTTATACCAATTGTTTGCACAGGAGCAAGTTTTACGAAAAATATGTTGTGTATTACCTGTATTTCGAATGAACAGTCGCATTGTCTTACAATATCGAAGTTTCAAATGTATTTCACATTTGAGTCTTAATTTAATTCGTAAAATTAAAATGCATTAGAAGTATAAGACCATAGCCCAGCGGCTCGCGTCGATCCTAAATGATCAGCAGAGTTAAGCAATTGCAGGCGCGGTCGGTACCTGGATACGTGACCACTAGTAGCAAAAATATTTTGAGCGTATTCGTGCTTCGGAGGTTATGTTATTCCGTCGGTCCGGGTTGTTATCGTAAATAACAGTGGTCAAGACATGTCGGAGCCTTCGGGCGGCTTAAGAACATTCGACACATGGGTTGGCCGCTAACGCCTCCACCAATCCGCATTGGAGCAGCGTGGTGGAGTATTCTCTAGACCTCCTCAGTGTTAAGTAGTGGGCCATTAATGGGTTCAAGGCAGGACAGATCTTAGTTGGTTCTGAAGCATCGTTTTCTTTTGTAAAGTTAGAAGTCTCCGACTATCAAGTTACGTGATTGGCGAATAATTCGTGTCCACTGCTTTTTTTGTATAGCAACGTGTCGCTGATGTTTCTAGTGTTACTAATGACTATGAGGTACCTCGTCTGATAGATTGTTCGCTGTTAACATTATAATTAGGTACAAGGGCGGAATTTTCAGTACCTATTAACTAATCGATTCGTGAAACTGTTCTATGTTTATCTTTTGACTTGTAAAAGTAGATAGTATTTTAATTAAAATTAGTGTCCTATTAAGTTTCTATTTTAAAAAAAGTAAGATACAAACTAACTGGTGGTGCCATCTCTTAGACGATGATAAAACATTTAGTAATTTTAATTTCTTCAAATTAATGCATATAATGGATACATCATGGCGATAAAATTGTACATTTTGCTTGTGAATGGCTTACGCCATAATTTAACGATATGAATACATTGTGTTTATAAAAAAGTTACTACGAAAATCTTTCTTTACAAATATATTTTTTAATTACGATTCCATTCAAATGTATACCAACCAACTTGAAAAAAAGTTTATTGCCACCATGTTTTTAAGGCAATTATGTACACAGAGGAAAAAAGCATGAATCGAGTACTTAAATAACGACGACAAAATTTTATTTCTGAGCTTTCCGCTTTTAATAAAATTGCAGGGGTGGCCGCTTGTTGTCGCCCTCAAAAGAAAGTATCAAGAAATAAAAAAGTCTAATTTTGTTGTTGTTTCACGCGCACAGAATGAAAAGAGTGTTTCTGAATAGATGTTTTAGAAACTTTGTAACAACGGGACTGTTGAATTTGTTATGAGTCAACTCATTCATTGATTTTCAAATCAAATCATTTATTTGTAAATAGGTAAATGACATGAAATTATTTCATTCCTTATTCTACTACTTAGTGGTGTATAAAAACATAAAGTTAAAAAAATCTTAATTTATGTACGTATATATTTTGATTAGCACTCGTTGTTTATGTTAACATTTTGAGGGTATTCATTATTCACATTATCAATAACTTAATAATGTACTTTTAGTAGATTCATTTATCATTAAGATTATGACTTGAAATATTGAGGTTATCACAATTTACTTATAACGCCAATACGTATTTAATAAATTTAGTACTTACATAAATCATTTAATATACAAATCAATATACAAATCCTTACAATAATAAATTTGCTTCGATTTTCCAATGATCCCTATTATTTTATCTGTTTTATTTCCAAACACACTTGAGTGTTTCGCTTCACGGCCTCTTTGGGATTGCTCGAATATTTTTGTTCCAATGAAAGGCAACTCAAAGTTTTTGTAAGTCAATTTTGACAAACTGCTTTTAGTGAACAGGTAAAGTAGGGACAGTTTTGGACTGAGTACATTTAAAAACACTAAGTTAAACTTAAAAACAATCTGTATCCGCCTTATTGCAAAATAAGGTCTAAACCACGATTATCAAGTATAGGTTTATCTTTCATACTATACTTTAAGCCAAGGTTTATTTTACTTGGATTAATAGAAGTTTAAACTGGTACTTTGCTAGTCCACGTTTTGTAATAAGGCTGCTTGAGTCTAAACCTTAAACCTACCGCATTCTGATTATCTTTCATATTTTAACGTCTACGCGTAGAAAGTCGCGATAACAGCGTAATAAAAATATGAATGAAAATGCTTGAAATGATATAAATTTTTTGATCTAAAATTATTACAAAATTATGTTTAATTTTAATTAACTGAATTGTAAAAGGAAAATATTAAAAAGTATCGGAATGTATTAAATATTGTTTAACGTTTTACCTACTCAAATAACCTCAACTTTCATTCAACGAGACGTGTATAAACTTAGTGGGATTTACGAACGTACCGATGCCTAGTAAGCCTGTTTAGCTCGTCTCAGGGGACTTGGCTAATCTTCATACTTAGCCTTTAGATCTAGCATGCCCGCTCGAAGTCCTATAAAGTTACTTTCTCGTCGGAGTAGCGTGGACAAAATACAAAGTGGACTATTTCATAGATTATTCGCTTTACTTTCATATAATATTTATTTTAAATTTATTTCATTTCATGTCTAGAGAATAATAAATATAAATAAATATGTTTAAACACAAGTTAATCTTATTTTTCATCTTACCAAATGGAAGCTAATATGCAGAAATGAATAATATAATAATAATAACATATATGAGTGTTAATCTAACGGTTGAAATTGGGCCCATTATATGTATTTGATAACACTGAAGCTCAATAGTTACCAAACAGCAAAAGTTTTGTTTTTGTATTTATAAATAGATTTAAATTAACTTGAAGTGATTAGCCTGTACATGAGTAAAAGTAATCTTTTTATCCTCCTTCTCCACCAAACGGCACTGGAGCAGCGTGGTGGAGCATGCCGCTTCGATTGATGAAGAGATACGTATGCCCATTAGTCGGCCATTAATTGGTTGATTCTAAAATATTTTACTATATTTTAATACCTATCTACCATAATTTTTTTACACTTCCTTCCAGGAACCACTAGTAGAAAACAAATGAGGCATTCAGTTTTCCACTTCTCTCTATTTCAGATGGGATAATTTAATACCACAAAATTCTCTCCCAATTGGCTATTCGTTGATTACTGACAGACTAAAAAATCAACCGGTTTCCATGCACTAACTTCATCCACTTTACAATCCAAATATTAACTTTACAAATTTCGGAATAGGTGCTAGCGTCGGACTGATTGGCATGGCCGAGTGGCCTTAATGGGTACGTCACAAGCTCATAGGCGACCTACATTGTGTACACACCCTTAATGCGGTAAAAATGAGTAGCGTGGCAAATGATGTAATATTATCGCTGTATCTATATAAATAGGCAAACAAACAATACACAAAAGAGTTCAGAAGCTTTTTCTGCTCTGTTTGTTAACCGATTTTCATTTTTATTTGTTGTTTCGTAGCTATTCACGAGCTTAAGTATTACATATCAATAAATAAAAATCTTTTCAGTTCACTTTATTTGTATTGGACTGTTTTGTGTTATAAATAACTAGGGACTTGATTGACCTTTAAATTATCTTGCTGATGATGTGCCGCAAGACGGTACATGGAGGTATTAAAGATTGCTTATTACTTTCCGTGTTATTAGTCAAATGACAGATTGATAAATAATTAAAAGAAATGTTTTGGTCTATGTATTAACATAAAAAAAACATAAGCAATGCCTTTGGTGTTTCTGATGGTCAATGGCGACGGTGATCACACCATTATGTGACTTGTGTGCTTATTGAAACGTTACATACATAAAAGCAAAAGCCTTTGTACATTTACGTTACGTATAAAAAGTAACATAATATATACATCACTACAACCATGATTAAAAAAAGTTATCTGTTTAAGCTTCCTATCGAACTCGGGATCTCACGTCGAAGAGTCACTAAATACCTACTGGGTCCTCAAACATAATACAAATACGTATACATACGTAAAAATAACCCAATTTGTTTCCTGATGTTTTCTCCGTAAATACCAAGTATTATTCAGACCACGAGCTCTATTAACTAGCGATGCCAACTCCAAAACCTAATTTATAGTTGACCGAACTTTCCGGTGGTAGGAATTTATTAAAAGACTTTTAATATTTTTAATCAAATTGAGTTCGTGACAGGTAATTTATCATCATAACGTATAATTGTCCTACAGACTCTACTCTCAAAAGATAGAAAGTGCGAACCTGTTCTGTATACCATTCACTAGCGGATCAGACAGATGAATCATTATAAGATTAACCATAGCTAATTTTAACTAACTGGAGGACGTGGTATTTATAATTGAGATTATTGTTACTCAATACTCTTATTGCGTCTAAGTGTTACACAGTTTGTTACAAATAATTAGCACTAGGTAACAGAGTAATAGAGAGGGAGCTTACCGATCTCTTATACCGATTATAGATTTTTAAAAGTACTCTTTTAATGGGTAGAAGCATTTTTTTATTACATTAATTTTTTAATATTATTAAATAGTTTATTTTGTCCATAGCTCTCCTGACCGGAACACTCAGAACGATGCAGGTTGCGGCGTGTGACGAACAAACAGTGTCCCTTTCGTGTCCTCGCGGGACTTCGATTAGCATCCAGATCGCGCAGTATGGCAAGGCAGCTGCAAACAGTCGTAGCTGTATCCCAGAACCGAGCTCCGATAATATCGACGCTGCTGAGAAATGCCTATGGCCGAATGCTATGCAGGTTTGTGAGAAAAAATATTATGTGGATAAAAGAAGACTAACAGCAAAGTAAACTACAGTTTTGTCTAAATTCATATAATTTTTTAGGTTCTGAATATCTATTTCGAATAATATTCTAATTTCAACCCGTTAATGGCCCACTACTGAGCACGGGTCTCTCCTCATCGCTGAGGAGGTCTAGAGCATACTCCATCACGCTGCTCCAATTGGTGGAGGGATTTAGGCCGACTGTCGGATGTTTTTAAGCAGCCCGAAAGCCTCCGACATGACTTTTTAAACTTATTGATCTCATGACGAAGTTGTTTAAGCAAAACCATTTTTTTAGCCAAAGTATTGAGCAAATAACAAGAGCGTAGTAGAGTGGTTATAACATTGCGGAAAACACAAACAATGTTGCAGCAACAACATTTTATATCCGTTCTAAGCTGATTTATATCAGACAGATAGTTAAAAAAAATCCCGTGGGATAAAATAGTAAATACAACCCTATTTTACTTTTTCGTAAAAGGAATATTACATGTATTTGACAATCAGCGTGGTGCAATCACCACTTCGGACCGCCGTTTGAAGGGTCTTGGGTTCGAATTAAAGCAAGCCGGAATTTGAATAATGAGTTTAAATTTCTGTTCTCGGTCTGAGTGTGTCATTGTCTTTGTATGTTGTCTATGACACCAACGACACGGGGAATCCTGGTTTAAGGATATGAGTGTGTAGCGTTATTTATTTTAACACATCACGATTAAAGTTCTATATGTATTTCAGGATATTTTTGAGAGTCAGTAAGTACTTCCTTGATTCTTTTGTTACTTGACCGATAACAATATTCATGAACATCGGTGATCACTTACCATCAGATGACTACTATGGCTGTTTACTCAAAATGAAAAGAAAACTGTAGTTTACAAATGCGTAAAAAAATTCAAGCCTTCAAGGGATACTGTTTCTACATATAGCTCTTCAGTAACCTATTGTATACATTGACATTACATTACATTTTAATGTTCCATTCATTTTACGGTTTAAATGTAAAATTTGTCTAGACTATCACGAAAGTTTAACCATTTCAGCCGACTTTCTCCAGTAAAAACCGTCGCGAATACGTTTAATGCATAAAATTAAAACTTTATTAAAGCTTATTTTAATTAAACGTTAGACGAATTCATTAAATAGATACGAGAATGACATATAACTCCGACCTTTCTAGTTATCTCTGCCAGTTAAAGTTATAATGGAGGTTCTTTCCATTCCCTTCCAACATATTCCTACTGTAAAGTTGATTACAACTTACATTTAGAACTAAAACACTATTAAGTGTTCCAGCTGTTGTATGGAACAAATTTTGTTCTCTTTGGGTCTCTTGAGGGATGGTTTGTGGATTGAGATTGTTAAAAAACTATGTATATTGCATTATGCTATATCAAGTTTATTTAGTTTATTCTTGTTTAGGTTATGCTTGCAGATTTGACCGTGGAAGTTTGGCTTCATAGAACAAAAATTCATATATTATTTGTTGGGAATTTTGTGAGTATTGGCTGCAGGCGCAAAATTGATTGGAAATCATTTGTTGTTATTATTATTGATTTGATATTCGTGCAGCTGTGTCCACAATAATCCCTTGGGAATCATACATTTTTCCGGGAACTAGTCAGTGTCCTATTTCGATATATAATCTCTCTATGCCACATTTAATCCATATCCGTTGAGGTTTTATACTATCATTGAGCAACATACATCATATACCATAAGTCAGCCATCTGTTCGTTTGCTTGCTTACGCCATAAAAAAAATTCATGATTAAGACTAACATAAAACTTGTAAGGTATTTTTTCGACAACTGTTTCTGTCATTAAATGTAGGTGATGTCTAAAAAATATATTTATTTTAAATGATCCTTTAGTTGATAGATTGTGATCTTATTTGCAACTAAGGCCTAAGCTTCGGCTCCCAGCCAAATGTTTACACCATAGGCGATTGTATTTTATAACAAACTTTACGGTCATTAAGTTCACAGTTTACAATCAGTATAGTACATTTATAAGTTTTATAAATTTGTAGCCAAATACAAAACTACTTTATCAAAAGCCATTTACTATTTAAGCGATAAATCTTATCCGTGTTTGAGTATTTCCTAAAAAAGTTCATTTAACGTAACATACTGGAACTATGTCTAGTGAGTATAATAGTTTCCGCTGAGATAAAATTGAAGAGGCTTTTGTTCCTATGTGGTTTAACCCTAAGCCGAACAAAAGATACTTTGAGCTCCATTCAATGAAGTGGCAGCTCTTCGGACCGAGAGTACACCTTTATATATTAAAATCTTTGTATTTTCTATAGAAATATGATAGAATAATATTTAGAATTGTTGCAATAATATTAAGAAAATATTTGAAAGCAGACTCATATCAATGAGTTTATATAATTTAATGTTCTGGCCTTCTGGGTAGTTAAATGATTTTTTAATTATCATACCCTTTTTGTTGGAGATTCGATTAAATTATAAAATGCCTAATATTACCTCTAGTTTACTAAAATACTAATACTAATAAGATTCCTCTTATCTTATAACAAACATATTTTTAATGTTTAACAAATATATTTTTAATAACCTTTGCTATGGAATAAATTGCGTTAATATATACGCCCAGTAATTGTTTTTCTAAAATATGTTTCCTGTTGACAGACGTTGATCTCTTAAACTATTTTTAGATATAGTGAGTTATCGGCAAAGAGTATTTTCCAGTCGTTGTAAAAATTACTTACTCATTTTACGAAATACCTTGCTTTTCTAAGTATAAAACAATTTTCATTTTACACTTTATCTGAACATTTTTGGAATTGAATAGAATGCCTACGAATTTTATAAAGAACGGAATTTATAAATTCATTTTTATTATAAATATTAGTTTAGTTGTTATAAATTCGGTATTTTTGTAGGAATTTTGTAAGTATACATCCTTGTTAAATTCGGCAGCCATTATTTTTTTTATAACTAAATCATCGGAGATTATCCTAACTATCATAACAGCTACGTAAATTGAACTTAAGACAAATCAATGTTTTTTATAGAAGCGTTTATAGAAGCTTTGTAATCGTTTCCGAAATACACTTAATCAATAATTTAGACATAATCTCGTCATATAACACGCACGAACAGACATTGCTCTTGTTCAACATAACCACATAACTTTAATATGAGATTTAATCGACTACACACTAGCTTTTGTTTATATCTAGCAATTATCAGTTATTGTGTAACTTTATCGACCTCAGTAATCAACCGAAATTTATGGACACCGAACTTTACCCTTCATACTTAATAAGTTTGAATCAAACATTATGTATATAGACTTAGGCGTGTATCTTCATGGTTTGGATAATTGACTTCAACTATTATTGACTACAATAGTAGTGAATTGTATAAGGTTATTGACAACCGAAGAACATATTTAAAACGGTTGTTATTTTTCATTAAATTGTGAAAATATAATACAAATTAATATATTCCTCGAATATATTTTACCACAACGCCCTACCTATTAAGCATAAATTATTAATATAAAATTATAATTTAAACAAAAAAAAAAAAAAATCCGCGAATAATGAAGTATAATAAATGTTTTCGTTAAAAAAGATTGAAAAGCATTGTAAACGATTTTGTAACAATTTGTCCTTACTAACTTAACACTGGTGAGCTCACAGTCCGGTGGCTGGCCTAGATCTTGAGCAGCTTACTGAGTTAAACATCTATGGGCGCGGTTGGAACCTGGATGGGTGACCGCTAGTAGTAAAAAAGTCCTAAGCGTTTCCATGCTTCGGAGGGTACGTTAAGCCGTTAGTCCCGATTGTTATCATAGATAGCAGATAGCCACGTTTGATGCTTCAGGGCGGCTTAAAAACTTCCGATACTTGGGTTGGCCACTAACCCCTCCACCAATCCGCGCTTGAGGAACGTGGTGGAGTATGCTCTAGACCTCCTCAGTAATGAGGAAAGAACCTTTCTCCGTAGTGGATCAATAATGTCTTGAACGTCGGCAACCTTATTCTTTTCAGGCAGATCAGAGAAGTGTTATAATTAATCTATACTTACTTAATATATAAAGCTGAAGAGTTTGTTTGTTTGATTGTTTGAACGGGCTAATCTCAGGAACTACTAAACCGATTGGAAAAATTATTTTAGTGTTACATAGTTCATTTATGGAGGAAGGCTATAGGGTATGTAACATCACGCTAAGATGAATAGGAGAGGAGTAGCAGTAAAAAATATGGCAAAATCGGCAAAATTTTGAGCTTTCCTTGCTTGCGCTGAGTAAACGGTGAAAGTTACTAAAAAATCACATACTACAATATTGTTCCCCTCTAAAAGTTCTAAATAAATGTCCGCGACAGCATATGTCTAGCTTCTAAGGTTAACCCACAATAAGCATTTTTATGGTTATCAAAACAGTTCTAAATGTTCTAATATAACAATTTATATGGCAAAACAGAGTTTGCTGGTTCATCTAGTCTTTATATAAAACTAGTAGAGCTAGCGAACTTTACATCAGCTTGGACAATTTGTCCCGTTTTTGTTACATTGCTTATAAGTACTCAACTTCTACTGGTTGTAGCGTTATGTTATATAGTCCATAGTCTTCCTCGGTAAATGGACTAACCAACACAGAAAGAGTTTTTCGATTAGAACCAATAGTTCCCGAGATTATTGTGTTCAAATAATCAAACAAACAAACATACTCTTCAGCTTTATAATATTACTAGCGACCTGCCCCGGCTTCGCACGGGTGTAATGCTGATACTAAATACACTACAGAAAAAACATCAAAAATAAAATAAAATTAAAATTAATTTAAAACGTTTATAATATTAAGTAATAATATACCAGTATCTTAATAAAATGATTCGCGTGGCATAATGGTCACCACGCCGGACCGCCGTTCGAAGGGTCCTGGATTCGATTGTCAGCGAGGCCGAAATTTGAACGATGAATGTAAAATTCTGTTCTCGGTCTGGCTGTATGTAATTGTCTTTCTGTGTTGTCTATGACACGGACGACACGGGGTATCCTAGTGTAGGGCTATGAGTGTGTGGCGTTATTTATTGATAGCTATAACTAATTCTTAACAAGACCCGTACTTAAATTCTTAACAATGTATTAAATCTTCTCATAATGATAGATATTCATATTTTGGAAGAGCCAAGCCCAACAGTGGGAGTAAGGCGTCGCAATGAACATAAGACGTTGTAAAATACGCCAGCAATATTCCCCTTTTCCACTCACATTTCCCTACGGCACCGCGTTGCGTTGTAAAAATTTGACGCAAGCCAATATGCGATGATATGAGGGGGCGTTACCGCGTTACTCGTGAGAAGATTGTTTGCCGTTAAACTCAACGAGATATGAAAACTTTTACTAAGTTTGATTACTACATGTATAACCATTTGGATTGTTTAGCATTCGTTTCATTGCATTACATTTGTTTTATTTTAAAACTATCCATAAAATATATTTATAATATCTAGTAAGTGTATATTTTTTTACATATGCCAATGTTGGGACATCAACCCCAACTGATTTGAAATTAAAATTAATCTTATTTTAACTTAAATGTATCTGTCTATTAAAATTTAAGACGCAATAATGCAATTAAAGGTAACTGTAGTTAGAATATTCTCTTATCATAATTAAAGGATAGATGGACTATAATAGTAGTCAATGCTTAGGTTAGCTTAATAAATATATTATCTCGTACGTATTAAAGCAATAAATTTCGCATAACAATTTTATTTTGTTTTACAATCTATAAACGCGGTAAAAAGGAACTCCAATTCTTATACCTATTAATATCATCTTACATACATTGCTTTGGTATATCATATTCTATTCTTATCGACGAAGAACACGTCCCGTATACAAAAGTAATGTAGGCCAAACGTTAATATATTTTATCGTCAATCCATAACGTGAGAGGTTATAAAAGTGGCCATATTTCAAATGTGTAAATATACGAGAGAGCATGACACGGACCGACGCATATAAAATATTATATTGCTATTTATATTCGCTTTAGTAAGATTAGGATGTTGAGGGCGAAGGGACTTGCGCTTATGGGGTGGGGTTTTTGGTCTTATGGACTCGTTCAAACCGTCAATATAAGTGATTAGGTGTTAAAAGCTTCAGTATAAACTCTATTATCGTTTAAATATTTAAATAATATATAATAAATATTTAAATAAACACGATAATAGCGTTTCAAACTGAACCTTTATAAATTTATCATTTTATTAATTTATGTATATATTTTAAATTTTCTTGAAATTTTGAATATGTGTACAAACGCGCACTGGGTTATAGCAAGTAAAAAATAAAGATTTTTACTATACTTTTTGTACACAAACATTTGCCTCAAATATGTATTTCAACAATACACTCTCAGCACACTATATGTTAGATCTATTTAATTTTAATGCTGCGTAAATTGATTTTAATTTGATGTTGCATCAAAATGTATTGATTTTAAAGATTACTCCTGTTTAGAAACCAACATAAAAATGTGAAAGTATTTTTTTTTCAGAAACCCGATACAAACTTTCAATCTCTATTTTACACACAATAAATGATGAATTTTGTCAAGCTCTAATACAGGTGTTTCTTTACTTTTATTACGGCTAACTATAAAATACCAAATAAAAGGCAATATTTTTCACTGAAACTTCTCAATCACTATTTAATTCTATTAAGTCAAGATTAAAACATTTGGTTTAGTGTTCTATATATACATATGTACATATATGTAGGTCGCTCCGAGACGATAAAAAAATCAGTCAGTCTAAATTCAAATTCAAAATCATTTATTCATGAAGCTATTATTTCGTTTTAAGTTTTAATTCTATTAAAGTTAGTCTCTATTAAAGTTTTTAATTCTACCACCGTTTCGGAAAAGAGCTTTTACATCGAGAAGTAACAGTGAAATAAATTGCCTATGTACCGTTCATTTGAATAAATCTAGAACTTAGGACCAGACAAAATAGTAACTTTACTCAATACGACAGAAACACGTCTCCCAAAGCACCTCCTAAATTTCAATACTACGACATTTCTCTTATATCTAAATTATAGACGATAGTTATTTTAAAAGCCAACGGACACGAATATTTATGCTTGTTTCGATAAAACCAAGTGGTCCGGTGTAATTAAATACAAATGATTCGTGTTTCTCTTGCTATGTATATGTATGTTTACTCCCGTTTTTAAGATTCGGGTGAAATATGGTATTCAACTTTACGTTGTAAGTAAAATATTTGAATAGTCGATCGTTTACGTCGTTCGCTACGCATAATTTCTTTGGATTCGAGATAAAAATAATTATGTGCAACGAATATTTAGCTTCGATATTTACATTTTAAATATCTTGTTCTGATACATATCCAACTAAATAAATGTGAAGGTGAAAATTTGTTACTCAAAAATGGCTGGATAGATTTTAATGAATATGGCAATTATATTTAGTAAGGTAAATTAAAGTATCTTTTTTTCTCATTTTTTCTTGGCCGGCAATGATGTTTTTCGTGTTGCTACTGATATGGGCGACGGTGACTATTTACCATAATGTGAGTCTTTTGCAGGCTAGTTAGGATGGGACAGGATAATTTTTATTTAGTAAACTCCTTTTTCTCTCTGGAGGTATTTCAGACTTATCTACTAAAGTCTATGCGGATAAAGTTGCAGCCAAAAGTTGATTCATAAATTATAATACTTTTTTTGTACACCACTAGTGGTAGAATAAGGAGTCAAATAATTATGTCCCTTAAATGATTTGATTTAAAATTATAAACAACAAAAAAATATCTAAATATTTCAATTGTGTATGTTAAGTATTCTTTATTACAAGCTTATGATTCCTGAAGCGCAACGCTGTCGAATTATTAATAAAAAAAGTGATCAGTGAAATCTGTCAACGAAAGTCTGCAACCGACTATTGTTAAAAGAAGCGAAGGTTGTTAGGCAAACTGCGGTGGGTTAATGGCGGAAGTGGTTTTACTGTTGATCATTCATCGTAAGGCTTGTTATTAGCATGTGTCCATTATCCGCACTGAAACCGGAACGGAACGAAAAACGGATGATATCGGTCCGGGTTAAAAATACTTGTTGTATTTTGGGTAAAGAAATATTAAAACAGATATAATAGTAGATATTTGTGGTAACGGTTACCACGGCGGAACGCTGTTCAAAGGGTTCGATTCCTAGCAAAGTAGAAATTTGAATGACGAGTTTAAATTTCTGTTCTCGGTTTGGGTGTGTGTAATTGTCTTTCTGTGTTGTCCATGGCGCCCACGACACGGGGTATCCTAGTGTGGGGCTATGAGTGTGTGGCGTTATCTATTTATTTGATTTATTAATGTACGTCATTTAATAGTTTTCGATTTTTGAATACTGCGCTCGATTTTTTGTTTAGCTTTCTAGTGTCGATATATTTATAGAAATTAATGGCATCTGTAACTGAAGTGACCCCACCTTTGTACTGTAAATGCCTGTGTGTATACAATTTTTATTGTTAACTTTGTTGATGCAATAAATAAATAAATTAAATTTTATATCACAACCTACACTCTCGGAATGTGACGATTATATGTATCAAAAAATCAATCTACGTAATGAAACAAGTCTAAGAAGTTATTAAATTAAAACCAATACAACGATAATTTTATTACTCTTTTATTTGTTTCCTAGCAAGTTTAAATTGTTTAATTTCCGTTTGATTAACATAATATAAAACGCTTCCAAGAACGTTACAAAAAGTTCATCAAGGTTACGTTTCCTTTCGTCTTAGATGAATTAACCAAATTCAATACATACAGGTGAATCATCCAAACACCGAGTTGTAATTGTACTATTTCTATCAAAGTGAATCAATATGCAAGGTGGCTAACCTTTACTGGGTTGCGGAACTAATGTGCTACAAAATATGTAGAATATTAGATAATAATATATACTCACTAAATCCTAAATTCCAAAACATAACATATTGTCTCAAATTCTGGTAATGTCATATCTACAGACCTTTCAATTGGAATGGGATTATTGATTTGTCAACATATCTCGTTATGTCATAATATCTAAAGGCTAAATACGTCACTATAAAGAACTATTTCAAAACGGTGCAGTGGACAAGCGCTCTTGCTAAACTGTCAATTGACAATTGGCTTATTACTCTCGTGAAGAACGCTTTTTGTTATCTCCATGGAAAGCAATTGTGACGTTTTTGTTTGTTGAAATTAATTAAAAAAAGAATAAGTAAACGTTAACATTTCAACATTAACGATAGAAAATGATGGTGAACAGAATGGATGTGGCTAAATATAAAAAAAATAACGATTGTTATAGTATGCATATAGGAACATGCTCAGATATCGAATAAATTTTTATAGTAAAAAAACATTATCAACACAATATGGCTCGGATATCAAGCCAAAGAAGAATACACACACACATTAAGTCGCGCACAAACATGAATGAAATGAATTACATACCTACATATATCATTGCACCTCAGTGTCCATTAGGACTATTGCCGCCAAAGTGTTGTACAGTTGTCCAGAGGTGTGCATTGTATTACGGTACTTATTTTAGAATAAAATAAAAATAAATGGAGACGTTATTAGACAGATTTTGGATTTGGATCGTCTCTAACAGGTTACCTTGAATATCACCTTAAAGCTAACAAACTAAAGAAATATTACGTTATGTGTATTTTGCAACACATCCAAAAAATATTAATGTTTTTTTCTATTCTCAAATTAAATCTATTAAAGTTTGAACTACCCTTAAACCTACACGATGAGGCATAAAATAGTATCCTCAATGTGACAATTACCCGAATCCGTTTCGGCGAATCTTGTCAAAAAAAATGGCCCGTCAAATTAGTGGCGCTAAAATGACAAAGGTGTTTTTTCGTCATCGCCGGGTTATTTCCGATCGCTACCTATTGTCTCAATTACAGGGCGAACGTCCGCACTTCCTCTCAGTCGGTGGTCGAGCAAAAAATATTGGGAGAATATCACGTACTGCCTAAAATAAGGTACTAATTGCACTTTATTTTTTTACGACACCTCGTAACACCTAAGTGGAGAATTAACGGTTTTTTTACACATGTAAGTATATATTTTGTTACCGATTTATTGTACCTACTATTATTCTAATGCAAGTACAATAAACAAGTATTTCTCGTCTTATTTTTTTGGTCACTTATGAACATTCGATTCATTATCATTCATATCATATCAATACTTTCTCGTTATTCATCAAACATGTCCCATGCACTGGCCATAATTTCTCCAGCATTTTAGGTTTAATTATTCGTTATTTACGTAATAAAAATTATCATTGATTTTGTGACTTAGACAGATAAAACACGCTTCAAAAAATTAGTTAAAATGCCTTTTTAATGACATTGTCTTTGTTTTTAATGAATATTTATTTAATTTGTAATTAGTCATAAATTATAAAATCATATTATATGAATTGATATATTCTTATATAGGAAAGCTAAAATTGTTTTGGCGAAATATAGTAGGTACTTATTTTTTTTAATCCGTTAAATTATAGTAATATAGGTTTATAGCGAGTTCATGGCTTATAATAACTTCTATTTAAGGTTATCTTGAATACAATTTAAACTAATACACTAAGTAATTCAATGAAAAAGATTACAACAGTTCAATAAAAGACCAATCAAACAAAAACCTTTTTAAAGATTCTTATCAATTTGTTATCACACGTTATCACGATGGAGCCATAATTAATTCGGTACCCTTTTCAATTGATACAGAGATTATTTTAAACCCGAAAGCATTAAGCCCCAATGATCTTGAGACATCAGCCGATATTACATGATTACTTAAATTTATCTCAAATCGAACATTCGGATATCTTACAATATATTCAAATGGTCTTTGACTTCGCTTTCATACTCAAACCTTTAAACACGTAAATTAAGATTTAAAATGTTTTATTATTTTTTAATGAAGCAGATGTTTTAAAACATAGACGAAAAATAATTTATCCAAACCAAGTTAAACCAAACAATTGAAAAAAATGTCAATTAGACTTTGACAGGGCGGGGACAATTTGACGTAGGTACCTAACGCTTACACTGAGTTAAAAACTTGCTTCAGAATAAAAGGACAATTATAATTTTTTAAAATAAGAACAACTAAATAACGAAATAAACGAAAGGGATGTATTTTAATGTTAGTGATTATTGAGGCTACTAATTTTAGGCATCCTCTTTCTTTATACGTTTACTATAAAAAAAACTCGAGTATAAAATGTTCATTCATTTTACTTGACAGATGAGTATTAAGTAGCATAATATAGTTCAGAAATCCATAACACCTTCAAAGGCATTCAAAGGAACAGCCAAGTTTATATTATTTTAAAATGTGTCAGATGTCTGACCTCGGATACCTAACATTCGGCCAGACTTGGACTCCTGTCGTGACCTCTTAGAGCATACACATAATACTCGTAGGTGTATTCAAATAATTAGTTTAGAATTTATTGTTCTTAGACTTTTGTTATATCGGCGTAACAAATTATAGGCTCCAAGGCATCATCCTCTCGCCTTCGATAGGAAAGGAATAAAAAAATATTTGTGTGATGTGTCATCGCGCGAAGGTATATTTTAAGACATTGTCAAGTTTTTCGTTCGCTTTTTTTTTTATAAAGATTGCGTAAAATGCGACCCGGGAGATAAGCCAAGTTTTTGTTGTGTCCGGTTAAGTAAAGATACTGTTTTAATACGAGTTTATAAGATTTATGAGTTTAAGGTCTCCTTGTGATGTATAAGATATGTTTGTTTAAATAACTCTTTTGTTTAGAATGCTAACATCACAATTTAAAACCGATTTTTAACTGACTTCAAAAAAGGAGGGTTCTCAAGTCGATTGTATTTTTTTTAATTTGTGTTAGACGGTTACTTTGACTGGCTGTACTGATTTTGATAATTCGGCGCCAGTTTCTTTAATTGATGCAAATAAAAAGCACCTATTTCCTAAATCGTATTTCTCATCAAGTCATTTTATATTTTTTAAAGGAGGCTTTACTTTTATGTTAAAATATTTTTATGTCATTATGTTCTTAGCGATAAATATTTGGGTATACACATTTGTAGGTATATTAAATTATAATATTGTTTATATAGTATGGTAAAACATATTTATCACCTAATTGCCTACATTATTTCTGAGATATAATCTGTATTTATTATTTTTAAAAAGATACTGTTTATAATGAATATGTGTCAATCCAGGATACAATTTATAATTGAAATAAGTTACTCTACACCATTTGAATTATTTATTAATAATATTAGATTTAACAACATTATCTTTCTGCAATTATGACAAAAAATCTAATAAACGTAATATTAATTATCATTTAAAATTTACGAAACTTTCTATAAGATAAGAGATGAAATTTTAGATCACTATAAAAAATTTACAATACCTGTTCTTAACTGGTCTGGTAATATAGATGAAACCAATTTAACATTTGACCATTATGGAATTTGTATTAGCATAATAATTTTTAATGTTTTAATAGGAGATAATTTGTAATAGGAGAAGTACTAATTGTCGGTAATCAAGAAGAGCAAGCAAGAAGAGAAGAGGAATACAAAAGCGTGTTCCAGCAATACGTAGGCTCGGCTATCTCATGCTTGGTTAACTGAGAATATCATGAATGACCACGATACACAGTTATGAGAAAACAGTCTATATAAAAATAATGTCTAAAATATCTAATACTTATTAGATGAAATTAAAAAAATATTGTTACGGTTTTAATGCATTAAAAATATTCAAAATATTTTTCTATAAATACCTTCCTAATTTTTCTATACCTAAGGCATTTGTATCTAGATAGAAGAGAGATGAGTAAAAAAATCTAGTTATATAGAACCATACAATTTTTTTAATGAAAAATAAAACACGTACTCTGCTATAGTTATCAATTAACTGCTATACCTACTCTATAACGTATTTTAGTGACTAATGACCATAACTCATAATTACCCAAGAAAATTACTTACCATTTAGTCTATCCTTGACGACTTGATGAGCAAAGGCCGCAGCCGCGGCTTGTCTCATGGGGTCTAAAGCCACTCCCCAAGCACCTAGCGCACCCAACGCCCTATGAGCCGGCACTCTTACTACCCCTGGATTACTCGGAAACCCATACCCAGGTCCTAAACTCAACCCCGGTCTTAACAATAGACTCGAATTAGGATATAGACTCGCGTTATGAGAAAAATTTAAAGGCAAACTGCTATTGTCCTTAGCATCGTCTCTCGCACTTTCAGATTCAGTGTCCTGATCACTTCGCTCATCACTCTCACCAGAATGTCGACGTTTGTCTATATCTTCGAACTGCTTCCCTAAAAGTCTAGATATGCTGAAAGGTAAATTCACTCTCGGTTGGGTTTCCGTCATCCCGTTCGGGGAATCGCGGTATCTCTCATGGTAGCTGTGCTCTGAGTCTCGATCTTCCGAAGCGATGCTTCTATCACATTGACCTGATAATCTACTATCAGAATCCACGTTTATTTCTTCCTGATCATCGTCAGAATGAATTGACGACATCTTGTTCAGGACACCCGCACTGTTTAACGTAATTTCGGACAATATTTGCACATTTTCATGAAACACTCGATTTGTCTTTAATGCGATTGCGGTTTTAAACTTAGCGCGCTAACCGACTGTTTGCGTTTGGATCATCACACACAATATGGGCTAAAACGAGCCAATCAGCTGCGCCCCCACCGCTCCAAACGTGATAGTTTGACCGCACAAACGCCTCAACTATTGCCCGTTGAGTGGAACAGTTTCCGACAAAAGCTTAATACGATTTCCAAACATAAAAACTCGTTTGGACTCACTAACTTTAACAGAACGCTTAGCTCTGTCTCTCTTGCCGTGCGTCTCGCTTTAACACTTCCCCCTGTGGTTCTGTGATACTGCAGATTGAGCTTTAAGTCTGTGTTTACATGCTTCAATTTTGAAAGTTAAATGCAACTAGTTAGCACATTTTTATCAAACATATAACGACGTAAGCATATCGAGGAACGTTTGTGAGAGGGAATCGGTTGTATACTGCGAGAATAATACGGCTCCTGCAATAGAACGAGACGCCTATACTTTTGTGAGTAGGCGTGGTCTTCCATCTTACACGATGTCGTTTAAATCCAGTTATGGTCTGACAAATGGTGTACATATTAGGGGGGGCAATGTTAGGAAACTATTTTTGAATCTTTTAAGACAGTTAAATTATTTACGTTCGGTGGTCGACCGAACTCCTCCGTAGAAGACAATGCACTTTATAATAAAATAGATCCCAAGTTTCGTGTTATGGTCATAGATAAGTGTGGATAATGTATTGTCGAAGATAGCTACTTTATGGTATTGAGTTGGACAGTTCGAGTGGTAAAGGGTGTTAGATTATGGTATTGTGCGATAGAACACGAGAAAGGGCGATTGCTTGTACAATAATTATTGAATGTATCTGGTTCCGTACAGGCCTCGTGCACGAATGTGTTTCCATTGATAATTAATAAATAATTGAGTTACATCGTTTGCTCCTGCGCCGTGCTCATAAAATCGCCCCGGGTCATTTTAATGGGGTTCTTTTGTTCTTTTATTTATTGGATTCTGCAATATTGATTATTATATAAGTTATAATAGGCTTTCTTTTCAAAATTATGTTTATGTAAAATTTTTACTTACCTATTTTGTCACGCTTTCTTTTTGCTGTAGTGGATGAAATTTTGTAAAGGCTGACTGATTCTAAACCTTATTAAATACATAGTTGGTGACAATAAGCATAAGCAGTTCCTAACTGGCAGTAAATAATGCATTAGGTTAGACATTTTTATAATACGATACAGTTGCATAGAATCCTTTAAAACAGTCGATATAAAGTTTGAGTTAAGCTTAAGTCATTTAGGTATTTCATGTACCTACTTATGAATATACTAATGAACGTCAGATATTTGCATCTATCATCGTTTCAGGAAGGCACCATATGGAATAAAAATAGATAATAAGAAGAAACGACAAAAGAAAGATAAATAGGTACCAATTTGCCTATTAAATAAGATTTTTTCACCTTAGATAAGTTAATACTTGACGTCAACCCCATGTGATGGTAAGTAGTAAGAATGTCTAAGGTTTTGGACGCACTAACTTAGTAAAAGCCTATTCACTCTCTTGAAGAGTCCTTCATCGTAAGTAAAAGTATTCAATATTTAAAAACCTGTACATAGGTCTACCTACCAAATGTTTATCTGCTGACTAATTTAATTAATACTATGTTGGTAATTTGAAATAGAAAAACTTATGGATAGATGTCAGTTGAAGCCTTGTACCTGATTGCTACGGTCATGTGAAATAAGTGGTCAAACTGATATAAAAAATTTCGAATTTTGAAATGGCCAAACAAGTGTTTTGCAAATAGGACATAAACTAAATAGGTTCATCTTCTAATATGTTTAACCAACTATTAAAGATTTTGCCAAAGTTTACTGTTTGTAAAATACCATTGTTGCTTAGCATTCTTTGGTATTTAGTACTTTCTATTAATAAGTTGTTAATATAAAATATCACGAAAAGTGCCCATATCATTAAAAAGACAAAATTTCAATGATACCTAATCAGGTTTTTTTAACATTCGTCCATGACCTGTTAATATATACATACCTACATACTACTAATATTAGATTCTGATTAGTGAAGAGAAAAACTGTTAGTATTTAAAGTCAAGTTTTTGTATTTTCATTACTTAATTTGTTTCTTTTTTAAACTTATTAGGTACCTATATAATTTTACTGTCTCGTTTCATTGTTTGTTACGTTTATCTGTTGAACATTTATTGACTGCAACAAATGGAATATGTGTCATATTTTAACTTGTTAGAATAGAATGCAAAATAACAAAAAAATTGTCTGTCTTCCATTCTCTTTACCTTGTTGTTGCGTGCGTTTCATATAGTTGTAAAATCAAATATGTTTATGTTCAAGACAAGTATATACCTACCGCATTTTATTTATATCATCATATTATTATCTAAATATTAAAACTGTTGGTAAACCTTAATGGATAAATAAAAAACAACACCGTGTCCAATCACAAGCCTTTTGCTTCTACAATGGTTCATGCTTTCTCGTCGGCGACTTATAGTTTTACTTCGACATCGCTAACTTTGTCAACATGTTCCTGGCTCATTTTGTATCACTATTTTTATTGATTCTTTACTATCTAATCTATAAATAATCCTTCTTCCAGCTTTTATTGCTATGTCCGATAAAGGCTTCTATTTATATGTACTAAATAAATTGGGCACTATAAAACTGTGTCTAACAATTGCAACATCAAAGCTATTTTAAACATTTTTATTTAGTTGACATTAAACCTTATTCTGTTTGAAATTTTATGAAAGAGTTTCAACTTGTACATACGAAAGTTTGCACATGCATTGATCTCACAGTTAAAATATTTATACTACACAATAATTTTGATAACAAAGTTTAAAATTATGGAACGGAAAATTTAACTGAAACCACATGCCATTATCTGGTATATAATATTTTAATTACATATAAGTATTTGAATAATCTCGATTCGTCATATTTTTTGGTCCAACTCAACCACATCGCAACAGGCAAACAGTTAATCTAAGATTGCACGTTCATTCATCTATATATTTATTAATACGAAAGCAAAAACATTCGACCCGTTTCCAAGAAAATTTCACGGACGGACGAATGGAGGATGGAGGTATGCAATTTGGCACACTAACAGATGTAGGAGAAGTGCAGAACGCTAATATTTTTATATAATATGCAGTAGAAGTATATGAAATTAATGATAATAAACATTACATTGACACACATATAGGCATAATAAAGATGATAAAAAACAGATACAAAGTAACGATTTGACAAATGTATTACAAACGAATTTCGAGCGCAAACCGGGTTTCCAATTAGGTATTAGGTATACATAAATACGTACGCATAATTTCAAAGTTATATCATTAAAATAATTTTATTTCAACGCATAACTGATATTCAATTCAAGGTTTTAGAAATACAGAATCCTTTTTCCTTTATAACCACTGAATTATTAAGCGTAAAGCCTAAATGCTGAACCACAATAATAAATTAATTCCGATTTAAATTTATTGTCAAACTCACGGCTGTACGACAATTACTGTCGGTTTGCGAACTAAATGACGTTTCAGATAAAGACATTATTCGGCTAATGCAATTTAAAATATCAGCGTTAAATAATAGACAGCTTATAAATTATTGTTTATGACAATAATGTTGCAAAGTAGATTAATAGTCACGTAATAAATATTTTCAATTATGTATGATCAAAGTAGTGTTGATTATAACCAAGTTAAGTATTATTATGTTCATTTAATAATAGTGATTATTAAATTGTCTTATACACTTCATATATTTCGGTTTGGCCTGATAATTAGCTGATAGAGCAGTATTAAGCGCGCAATCTGTGTTAAAGTCAATAAAGTTTACATAAATAAATAATAATTAGCGTAATTGGGCTTTGGATGGCTGATCTCTACAAGTTAAAAATCAATAAGTGTTTTGGAAGGCGCGGTAAATAACCGTACCATTTATTCATGTTACTTAATTCATTTGAATTGCATCCGTATTTGGCTTTTTGAATCAAGCTGTGATTTTTTAAATATCTCATATTAAATATACGTAATTTATTGCTGATGTGCTGAGGAGTTTCGCCGTTTCTTCTATTTTTAAAATACGTGCAAAGGGTATAAATAAACGAAATAAATTATTTGAATTTAAATTTAGAAAATTACACGATGTACCTACTGGTAGGTAGAGTGAATTTTATTTATCTTACTTTGGGCTGCAAATATTTGTGTCCAAGCCTGATTTTGATGTACCCACCCCACAAGACGCCAAAGGTCTCTCCTGTTGGAGAAAACCGAACACTACTAAGTTTACTCCGCAATGTACGATACTTTTACCTTTAATTTTATATGATTAAAGCATAAGCTTGTGCATTATATAGGTAACTCTACTTAGTTCCACGCGTCAAATTCAAATTCAAAATCATTTATTCACGTAGGTGTTATTTCAATACACTTAAGCACGTCATTTATTTTGATTCTAACACCGTTTCGGAAAGGTGCTTTTACAATGAAGAAACGGCGAAATAAACTTCTCAGCACATCTTTTGGACTAGTAAATTTACAAATACAAATATTTCACTAGTCTTTGCGGAGCTGGATACGGCATTTTATTTCCAGGCTTCCTTATTGTTTAAGTATTCTTCTATATTATAGTATCCTTTAATTACGAGCTGTGCTTTCACGCGTACCTTAAATTTTTCAATAGGTAATTCCCTAATCAATCGTCAAACTTTTTATAGACCAATATGCAATTACATTTCAAATGACGATAATGCAACACAAAATTCCAACATTTGTATTAAAAGTATTAATAGTACGGTGATTAAGGTATATGCATATGGTACGCTATAACAAAAGGGTTTTCTTAGTATTGAACCCGTAAACTTGCCTTTGAGGGGTTCAGCGCAACTAACTTGAGTCGACCTCATTAAGCGACTTGTTCCAGAATTCTCAACTTCAGTAACATAAGAGAATACGTCGTTCATAGTTTATTTAAGTATATTTTATTTAATTTACATTAAAATGATAATTAAATGTAATATTATTTGTACAATTGGAAATAAATAAAAATTACGTAACTTTATTTTATAAAATGAATTTACCACCTCATAATTCAAAGTAGGTACTAAAAATAATGCATTCACTTTAATTTTTTTGTTCCTTTAGCGTTATTATGCTCAAATTAAAATTTTATTCAGTTTGACTAGTAATCAATTATAATTTCCCTTCTTATAACATGTTTATTTTTCGCTTATTGCCATCTAGTGTTCAATAGGGTATACAGCAAAATTAAAACGGTGACAATATCACATCTTGTTTTACTTATCAAAGATCGATTTTGCTATTTCATAGAATATCGTTGTATGTTAATAATGGCAAAAAAAACATGGCGAGGTTTGTATATTTAAGTAATTGTATTGTGTTTTGCAACTTATAATAATAGTGTTTATTAGAGCCATCTAGTAGCGAGTAGGAAAATATATAATATTCCTATAGTTATCGTTAGATGGCGCTAGCTTATTAAATATTTACCTACGTTTTATACGTTTCATTGGCAATGTTGAACTGTAAGTAATTCTTTGCAGTATTAATAATATATAATAATAATAATATTTGAGGCTCATGGATTTCAGCTCTAGATATTTTAAGTGAACTTTATGTAAGGATGGGTGTAAATAACTAACCTTTATGTAAGGATGAGTGTTGGTTTCAATTAACACGACCGTACAATTTGAAAGACGCTTTTATTCTCTCTCGTAATACAATTACACGATTCCTTAAATATGCTACTAAGTACTACTACGTGATACACCACATTTAATTACTAAAGCGAAGCGGCGATATAATAAAGTAATGAAAAAAAAGAGTAGGTACCTAATAATGCTCGTTTTTAACTAATTTGAAGTCTGTAATTCATTAATGATGTATTTTGTTAGTATCAGATGATTGTAAGTGCTCACAATCGCGTATAAACATCAGTACCTAGCTCCATCTGGAGTTTCTTGTTTGTTTTTGTTACACTTTATAAGTTTGTTGTTTGATTACTGTTTTACAGAATTCTATGTCAAATAATCGATATAAAGATATAAATCTTATAATTTTGTTAAAACTTTTCGATTGTTAGTGTGATTTTAATTTACCAACTTGAGAATTTTTCAAACAGAATTTAACAAATCTTAGTTCTGTAGATACCGTTATTGTTTCTTTCACTATAGTAAACATGAGTATTTCTCATTTTTATTTGGAGTTGGTATAACTAACATTTTGTTTCAAATACTCCAACACAATCGTAATTCGCTCAAGCATAAAATTGCCTTAACAGTGTAGTTACAGATAATAACACGTTTTCTTAGCTTTTAAGCATGACTTTCATTGTTCGACATGAGAATTTAATTTTTAGTTTATATATTGCTTTAGTTTATTTTGCTTTCGGTAAGTAGATAGCAATTAAAGGTTATTTATACATAATATAAGAGATATTCAAGGAAGAGGGAAATTTAGATACCATAGTGTTGCGAATTATGTTATCATTTACAATACGATAAAACTAATTAGGTAGGTAGGTATTTATTTTCATGCATGCGTATCATCCGAATTAAAATTAGATGGAATAACACAAGTGACCTCTAACAGAAGGGAGCCACTATCTGCTTCATCCATTGTTCATAAGGATGCACCACAAGTAACGGATGTAGCTTAACATAATTTTAGTCTCCTCAGTAATGAGGAAAGATCCGTGCCTTTAGGAGGCTATTAATGAGTTGGAAGCAAGTATAGAGCGCTTTGCCACTCAATCTTTATTTAAAACATTTATAATTGCTTTGAAACAGATAGAGATTTTTTAATGATGTGCGTCCTCAATTGTAGACTTATTAAATTACCGAATCAGACATAGAAATCTAGTAATTGCAAGCATGTTTAAGGTAGATATTCAAATATAATTAGAAGATTTAACAGACTGTTTCGTGTAACTGACATCTAACAAATAATAGAATGAAAGTTTCTTACTTGTAAACAATTTGATTTATTTGTGTTCTTTGGCTTTGCTTTATTTTGTTCCATTTCTATAGTCTCTGTCTTCTATGATAATTGCAGTATCTTCAAGTACCGTCAAACCATTATTAAGTTCTCGTATATTGCCAAATGGAACTAGAAGAATATTAAGAGGAACTGAAGTTCAAAACACACTCCCTTACATGGTATGAACACTTCAACAATCTTTAGATTATACACATTTTGAACCATCAAAATTGACTCATCTTGTGTTACTTGTTCAATCATCACTTACTATTAGATTGGACTCTGACTTTTTAACACAATAATCTTTTCACTACAAACAATTCTGATAAGATTTGACAGCAACTTGCTTTTTAGTTATATACTATTCACTGCATACATCATACACTATAAACTGAGTATTTTTCCTTAAACCAAAACTTTGTATGCTCCCATCAAGCGTCTAAACGTCAAGCTTGTCATATATAGATCTGAACATCTTCAGGATATTGTTCTTATTTTTCCCTTCCGTTACTAAAACTTCTTAAACCCAGTCCAAGGTATAGGAAGCTACATTCTTCAGGACATCTGGTATCATACCCTAATTTTAAAAGCTGCTATCAGTATTTGTTTTTATTTTTACAAGGTATACCTCAGATCTGGCACTTCAGAAATGCAGTATAAAGATCCAGATTGGCTATGTGGCGGCGTAATTATCCATGAACAGTACATTCTCACTTCCGCCGCCTGTATTGAAGACGTTAAGCGTTTCTACGTAATCTCTGGAATGCACAGGTACTTAGAATCTTATTCTTACCTGGATGTTCATTATTAATGAATAGACGAACTTGATGGTTTTTCATCAAATAGATGCCCTTACTATTTAGAACTGTTGATTTTGTGTAGCGGGTGTTATGAACATACAAACCTGCATCAGAAAAGTATGGAACAATTATCTGCTTCATAGATATGTGGCCGTAAATTTAAACCGGGACACCTCGATCCTAATACAGGGTCACTCTCAATAATCTCACTATGGAATCTTCTAAAAGTTTAATGTACCTATTGGCAGCATCTCTAAGGAAATTTAATTTACAAATACATCTTGTAAATAGTTAATCTTATTGCATCAATATAACGGCCAATAGAAGAAGTCAAAAACCATATACTCATAATTTTTATAAGTTGTGTATAAAAATATTCCTTGAACGAAATAACTTTCTTCTTAAGTTTTGTTGATTAATAGTATTATGTATTAAGTATTTACTACTTGTCTTTATAATTCAGTGGATAGTAGAAGGACAATTCTGACCTACAATAGCTTACGTTTAGTGCAAAGGAGTGTGTTTCTCAAAAGAGACACATGAGATAGAATGTCGTTCCATAACATCGAAATCCAAGATAGCCCTATATGAAGCCCATTGTAATCAAAGAGAAAAAAGGAGAAATAAAAGGTCTATCAAACGAAGGAACTCTTATTTAATTTGGCGTTATTAAATAGGTTGGTTTTTAGAATACACGATTTAATAACTAATAATAGTTTACTTTGTCTAAGATGGATTCCACATGGCACTAGCCACGATTGCATTTCGAACGGCGCAAAAAGAGCTACGTGGAAGATCGTACCAAAAAGTAAGCATCTCTTTTCTTCTTTCTGCATAATCAAAATTACAACGACACGACATGACAAGTAATACAGATATCTCCGTAGCTAGCAACATATTGGTAATGCCTTTGGTGTTACTAATGATCATGGGCGATAGTGATCACAAATACCATTAGATGATTCGTCTGTTATCAACTTTTACTACAAAGACTTTGGCCTTTGTAGTAAAAGGTTTCTTGGTGTTTGCACCATCAGTGTAATATCTTGAATTGAGAGCTGATTATTTTTATCACCCACCTCGTCACTGGTTTTTACATCGTACCTTTAAGCCAATTGTAAAGACACAAAGGTGCAAAGATGAGAAACTTTGAAGATTGTAGCTTATAAATTCTGAAGATTCTACCTTCACCACTATATCTTAAGGTCCCTTATTAGACTGGTAGGATTAACTGGAAACTGATTGAAATGTTGCTGAAGTTCTTTATTTCTGATATTACTGAATGACCCCGTCCTTGATGTGTAATCAGAAACTATAGCTACAGTTGTACTCTCTAGCAAGTATAGCAGTTAACTTGATGGAGCAAGGTTTCCTTTTCTGGTCCAAAAGTCACAAAATAGTGGATTCAAATAATTAAATTATTTTCAATAGACTATGTTTACGACGGTGATCAGCTGAATAATATTCGCTGGATGATGAATGATATCGCAGTCGTGAGGGTAGAGGATAACTTCAACTTCCAGAAGCGCGTGCGCGGCTGTGACTTTATACCCCAGAAGATAACTTACAATAATCAGAGCGAGCATTTAGAAGCTCCAGGTACAACTGGCACTATTGCCGGTTGGGGCTCCGTTGATCGCTTCAGTAGTGTAAGCTATAAAATTTTTAATACATATCGTAATGTTGATGTGGTAGTCTTAAGTTTAAAATCAAAGAAATAAAAATTGCCCGTTAGATAGAAATTACTAAATTCTATTACATTTTAAATATTGCTAAATTAATTGTAATAGATTTAATACATATTTGGAAAGCAATAACGAGTATAGTACTTTTGAAATAAAAATTTCAGTAATTACTTAATTATTTTATATCATAGACTAAGCAAGACTTTCTGTATTTTCTTGTATTTTACAATACCTTCTCGATGAGCTACCGATTTAATATTTTACATATAGTTCAGTTTCGAAGAATGATAATGAAATGAAAATAATTTCCTTATTAGACCGTTTCCAAAAACGTGGTACACCTAGTTCAAAAACTATACAATAATTATTTTATTTATAAGTTATAAGACAGTGTTCAAAACTAAATTTTCGAAGATAATTTGCTTAACAAAAATACTGGCCTAATTAGTGGCATTCAAAAGGACTTTGTGGGCTCTGATTCCAAAGGTACCTTTTTTGTATAAGTATACTTATTCACCAGGAATTTCTAAGAACGACAGTAAACTCGCCGCATCTGCTAGAAGCAGATGTAATACTGATCTCGAAGAAAACCTGCAAAAAACACTGGCCCGAACGTTACCACTATATTATCGACGAGAGCATGATTTGTGCGAAGGATGGAATGGCTACAGAAAGCAGTCAGATTTGTTTGGTAGGTACTTTTCTGAAAAGTAAATATATATATATTTTAAAAAGAAATGAAAATGTGAAGACAAACTACGCAGGCTTTTTAAGGAATTAGAAATTAATGCTTAATAATATTATTTACCTTCGATGTAAATAATATTATTAATTATGTTGACACGTTGAAAATACATTTAGTTAACAAAATAGATTTACCAGTAGATGATGTCCGATTTAAAAATAGCAGAACTACTTTACGTATGCATTTAATAAATACCTATATGATATTATATGACTAGAAGGCACGTGAAAATTTAACAAAATTAACTAAAATTGGAGAAGAACCTTTAACCATTATTAACAGTATAACTAAAATTATTCTTAATACAGTCTGCTTAATAAAATAAATTATTTTATATCAATAAGTACTAGCTTAAATTTAACAATTATTCTCAAAAATATAAAATATTACGACTAACAGGAACAAGGCGAAAACTGTAAAGAGTTGGTATATTCGGATGAAGATGAAACATTACTGAAGGCATCTCGAAGATTTATTGTAGACCCACAAAAGTTAGAAGTCCATATGGCAGATCATGTAAAAACTTCGAGAAGAGCAGAAAAGAAGTCTTCAGGGGGCTTTTGCGAAGTAAGAAGTAGACATGTTCTGATTTGCCTTCTGTAACAGGTTTTCACGTATCTTTTCATTCTATAAACAGTGTTGAAATATCCATCTTTTATTAAATCATTAAAATATCGTTGTTTTATAAAAAACAGTCAATGCCAATCCATTAGATAGGTCGTTATTAGTGAACCACCACTAATGAATCTTTTATTAATAAGTAATTTCCAAAGCCAATTTTATCACTACTTTTATTCTACTCTTTCTGTATTTCTACTTTCCGTTGTTATTACAAATGTTTGTGTTCTTACAATTTCTCTTCAGAATGACCACGGTGGGCCATTAGTAGTGGGACACGGTCCAGCTGCAGTGGTGATTGGCATCATCTCAGCATGTCTCACCGCCAACGTCACACAGAAATGCTACGGACCCTTCCTCTACACTAGCGTCTGGAAAAACCAACACCTCATCAACTGTGCGATTGATAACACGTTTGTACAATTTTATTAATTAGAAGCTATATATAAGATGCCGATTCTTTATCCCTGACGTTTAATTATTGTTGTTGATGTTGACAAGTTATTAATTACATAGAAATGATTTTTAATTAGACATGAAAACGCGATCATTTTTATTTTACCTATGTAGTTACTGTTGTATGTAGTTATTAAGGTTAAAGATTTATCTAAAACTTTGGGGATTTACGAGCGCATGCTAATGGCATCTGCGGTATAATTTTTGTAAGCAATTGTGTATATATTACAATAATATTTTCTGGTTCAATACAATCTTCTCAACGATTAAATTTGTATTAAATTTTTTCCAGACTTCCATCTTGCACAAATTACTTAAGATCCAAAAATAGTGAAATTGACGAATCAGAATTTGACTGGTCACATCACGATAATGGGTAATTTTACATTACTAATAAAGCATCATCATTGAATCACTTTCTGTGTTTTGGATGTCATTAATCAGATATCGAAACAGAAGAATACAATAACAAATAATATTAAATAATGACTTATGAATTACATTTTGTTGCAGACCATCTAACATGGATATAGATTCATCGAATTCTCGATTCAGAGCCGCGAATTCAGAGACATTCAGGTCTACAGCTCGGAGAAATCGTAAAAGATATTATTATGGATAATATAATAAAAAACAACGACAATAAATAATTATGTTGAAACAAACCTCTTTTGTTTATTTATTTAGTTTCTTTTTATTTATTTATTCATAATTTCAACGTCTGTTCGAAAGAAACAGAAGTTCCCAACTTATAGTCCGCGGGAGGGCGCTGGCGATCTGTCAAAGTCATCACTGTCACTGTCACATGCATCAGGCTCTCGCTAGGTACAAATTATGCACCCTTTTGGTATGTTCCCTAATGTACCTAAATTATAAATATAGTAATACTTACGAGAGAAACAAAATCTTTTTTTAATATTATTACTTAATACAATTCATTTGCAAATTCGCATTGTAGTTTTGACTATGTTATATGACTATAGTTAACAAACTAGTAGAGTAGTAACCTGATTTTAAGCGAACATCGTCCCCTATAGACATTCGCAATACTAAAGTCATCACAGATGTATTGCCGATGAAGAAAAAAAGAGAGAATGATGAAAGAACTTTTAGGCCTGTTGGTGCAAAAACCTGTTAGGAGACATTTATCGATAAGGCTGCTGGAACATGGTGGGTTGTAGAGTATTGAGCCAAGGCTTCACTCAACTGAAGAAAATATTTCAAATTTAATTCGAAGTTTGTGTTCACAAACACTTTGTAAGTCAAACTACGACATCGCTTCCAGAAATCCTTACATTGTCTTAAAAAATCGGCTTTCGAATTCTACAGTTTTCTCTTCTTAAAAACATTCTTGGATTTAAGTAGTAAAAAACAGAAACAATGTTAAATTAAATTACATCAACATAATGTTGGTTTGGTTTACTAAATTATGGATTTACTGACTTCTGAACAATATTTGTTCATATTCTTTATTTTGATAAACTTGAAGTTACGGGTTTGTTGCACAAGAAGAGAGAAATTATAGCGGAGTTATGACCAGTTCCAATACATAAAGACCTCTTATAAGATATCTGCTTATTGCAATTGATATGATCACATATAAAAGGAGTAGAAGACAAGGACAGAAGAAACCTTCCTCCATAACCAATTGAGCATAGTAAGGATTATTTCCATACAACCATACAAGGAAATAACAGGTAGGTACATTCTTAGTAGCTATACATACTCGTATACTTATAATTATGCGTTATTGTCATAACTCTTGGTTATCACCAAGACCATGAAATTATTTTTGTCGTTAAAATATGTTTTAAAATTTCCACTTCGTTTTTAAAACAATTACTTTTCAATGATGAAGTCATTGTTTTTTAAGAAACCATATTTAATATGCTTTTTGTGTTCATGTTACTTTTTGGGTATGTACAGTGATATAATGATGTAACGTTACGTAACGATAATAGTTTTCTTTTAACATACCTCACCTAACTTCGTAAAAATAAGGTATGACCAGATTGAATTGGTGATCAACCCGTTTTCTCCTATCTCAGCACATTTTTAAAGCACTTCCTTACTCGGGGGACACTTTAAGGTCGTTTGAATTTTCATAAAATATTCTGCTTCATCCAAATTATTAGAGATATAACGCACAGGGCAAACCATCTTATAACGGATGAATCTTGTTACGCTCAGAAACCCAAAATCATTTTTATAATATAAGCTTGCAAATTGATATTTATGTAACAATAACAATATAAATGATCTTTTTTATTTGTAAGGCGATAAACAAGTAGATATGGGACATGATGGTAAGTTTGGACATGAACCCATGGACATCACCAACATTAAAGATATCATTGTCTAAGAAAGAAGAGAGAAATAGAGAGAGAACACAGAAATCAGCTAGCTAGATAACTTTGGGCATTCCATATTTTAAAATTGCATTGTTACAGGAACTCAATCACTTGAAACATTAACTAAAATACCTCCAACTTTGCAAGAAGTTTTAAAAGGAACTAATGTATCTGAAATCCATGGTATTTTAAACGAAACCCGAAGAATTGTCGGTGGGAATAAAGTCGTAGAAAATCGACATTATATGGTGAATTGATTATTAACATTAATTACATTATGGAAGATTGATATGTTTTTGACCATATCGTCGAGAAATATTTTTTTGTTGAAATATCTGTTGTTAGAAAATGAAATATTGAGTCTTTGTCTATTGCTATAAGTTTCATATTCAATCAATTACGCAGAAATTCAATTCAATAATTTAAGATCGTAATTCCACACTTGTAGACGCGTAAAGCCAAAGAGGAAGAGAAGAACCCTTTGGACTCGCAGTCCAAACTCTAACATAAAAACCAAAAAGTTGATTTAAGATCTTTCTTAGGTTTGAAGCGTTCATAGGCGAGTGGCTCCTATCGATCCTATGCGATCGAGAGAGTTAAGCAATTGCGAGCGCTATTGGTACCTGGATGGGTGATCGCTAGTGGCAAAAATATTTTGTGCATTTCTATTCTTCAGAAGCCACGTTTGGCTGTCGGTCCCGGTTGTTACTGTAGATAGCAGTCGTCAAGCCATATCGGAGGCCTTTGGGCGGTTTAAAGATTTCCGATGCGTCCGGGGTTGAGTATG
>DWJN01000079.1:0-34145 GCA_018248895.1 Carystus phorcus
TTAAATTAATGTTTCACTTATCGATCTCGCGATCGGTAAGGTTCCAACAGCAATATGGTTGTATTTATTTTGACACTCATTTCTCCATGTCCACATGACCGTTCCCTGAAATTCAACAGTCGAAATGTTAGGAAACTCAACATTCACATTGATATTTTGCGAGTAGCTTTGACGTATTGGAACATTTGGAACTGTTCGATTTAGTTCCTCCAGCTCCGTTCCTCCACTGGAAATCCCGACGCACGGCGAGTATCCATCCTTACGTCGTGAATATCTCGCCGGTACGAACGACACGGTTTGCTTCGTCGTTCTTTATGCGCACCGCGAAGGGTTGGAATAGCTTACCCGCTTCAGTGTTCCCGATTACTTATGACGTGGGAGTCTTTAAGAGGAGAGTGAATAGGCGTTTACTAAGTTAATGCGTTCACCATCTAAGACATCCTCACCTCTTACCATCACGTGGGGTTGATGTCAAGTATTAACTTGTAATCACTAAAAAAAGTACTAAACAAGTACGTTACAAGTAGTTTATGCATTAAATTAATGTGTCAGTTATCAATCTCGCGATCGGTAAGGTTCCAACAGCAATATGGCCGTATTTATTTTGACACTCATTTCTCCATGTCCACATGACCGTTCCCTGAAGTTCAACGGTCAGTGCGTGAACAGCGTGTCTGATTTTTCAAATGATTCCTCTGATGGACGTGTAGTGAGAAGGGTCGTGATTACGTCGATTACTCCTCATTGTGAACCTTTCTACCTTCCGATGACACCTAGCGGTAAACCTCGATTGATGAATGTTTTGTTTTTGATTGCATTGCATTTGATTCGCCGTCTACTCGCAGGTACCGTTGAACGGTCAATGGGTACTTTTATTACTATCCAAACGTTTCTAAAATTAGAAGATTTTTTAATATAACTAACATACGTAGATAAGGTCAAGCGACAATGAAAACAACGTGCCACAAATGTATCTATTACTGTCATTAAAAAAATATATTAAATAAAATACATTGATAATTATAGCATCAAATTGATATAAATAGACCCTGCGGTTGACAAGAGTAACGGGATTGTGATGAAGATTAGTTCTGTTAAAAAAAAGGCTATTTTGGTTGCTTCAGAGTCACAGATTTTTAACCTAATACAGAAACCAGCTTCCACAAACAGCATACGATTTTCAACTGTAAGTTATCAACACGTGTCCGATCAATATAATTTTGGTACCAAAACCTTTTTCAGTGAATTCTAAACAAAGTTACTAAAGATATCGGTGCTCTATCTCCTACCATTTCAAAGTCCATAAAGAATGATATTTATTGAGTAGTATACATTTAATTTAGATAGTTTAACCAATAATTAATTTTATTGACATATTGTTTTTTTTATATTTGTGTTAATTTTAGAAGCGATACTTGTTGAACTAAGTAAAAATAAATAAATAAACTATATAAAGCATCAATCAATGCCGTTGTAATCCAATTACGTTTGTACACATTAGTTGGAGCTTTATAACGATCGAATGAAATTGGTTAGTTAAATCTATTCGGCTTAAGATGTAAATCTATCCACACTAGGCCGACAGTTTCTTACGTTATGGTTTGAATTATTGAAGGAGTGCTACTATTTTTGTTTCGTCCATTGGATTTCGGAGATTGGAAATGGAATAAGTTGATAGATATGGAAGGAAGTTTTGATACGTGGTTTAGCTTTTTGGAGAACATTAAAACATAGAACGTTTTAACTTAAGTGTAAAAAGTTATATGTAAGTCTGAGTATACGAATAAAAGTAACAATGTGTTCTTAAATAATTTAACTATTTAATATATGTTGTATTAAAAAAGTATTACCTATTTCTTGGAAATTATGTACATGCGGTTACCAATACGATTTGATTGCATGCTTTAACCGTGTTAATAAAAAAGCAGCAAAAAGTACTAAAAAAGTCTAATAATTTAATTCCAAAATATCTTCCTTCACATTATTTTGTTACAATTTAACGCGTTTTAAGTTTAAATAAAATTTTGTACAAAAATTTAAATATAAAAGGTAATAATAAATTGTTATACAAAATTGAGTGTATTTTTATAGCACTGGCTGTCATCATAATTTGTTCCCGTGCAATAGAAAAAAACATTAAAAACATGCGGTTCGAAGTGATCACTTCTATTATTTATGCACGCACCGATAACCAGAATGTTACGGAGAATTCATTGCCCCAAAAATAGGCTCGGTACCATCCATTGCCAACGCAGGAAGGAAGTGAAATGTTCCTAAAATGTAGTTACGTTAAAAGGAAAAATATATTCGACATCAACACCGCTAGTCATAGACAGTAGTTTGGACGAAATGGATGAGCGAATTGGTTAGAATATAATTTTTTTTTGTAATAAATTGTTTTGCTAGCATAAAATTATTTTTGAAACGTGTTAAAAAAATATGAATTAAATCAATAATTATCTCTGTTTCTTGATCAAATATTTTAATGCTTTACGCGTTTTGCTATATGCATCTGTTCTAAGTCCAACAAAATGTCGGTGACTTTTTTATGCAATTAGCTGACAACACACACACAAGCCGTAAGATGGTAAGTGATCATTATCGCCCAGAAAAGAACCCGTTACCGTCTCAAAAAAGAAGAGAGAAGAAAGATATTTATTTATTTTAGGATTCCCAACAGAATGTACACTACACATTTATAACTACAATACAATTAGGAACATATTAAGTGCCCTTCCAATTATAGGCAACCACGACTTAACATATAAACTGCCAAGATTAATTATTCCAAAGCAAGATTGGAACCGTTTAGCAGCTGACTCAAGCAAGACGACCGTTTAGCGACCATTTTATTTGAACATTACAGAATTGATTTTACGGTTTAACTTTGTTTTATACGAGTAATATTTATTTATACACGGCAAGTAGCTACATTGTGTAGAAGGTCAAATTCTATTAAAGTTCAAAGTTCAAGTTGGAATTTACGACTTCATCTAACATCACAATCGGAGATACGACAAGAGAGAGTTCTATTCATCGATTCAGGATAGTTTTATGTTAGAAAACTTGTCTCATGAATTATGATACTAAAGCTATCCCACGCGTCTTTTGACCTCGCGGCTACACGCCAGATGCTATCAGACCGAAGAAATTGTATTTCCCTTTCAATTATAACCAAGCGTGCCGCACTAACTTCGCTAATTCAGAGCACTACCGTCTCACCGTCTCCCGCCATGTTTCCAAAAACAATTACACCTTTTAGAGCTGTTTACATACTTTCGGAATTTAGGTGAACATCTCCGGCCCTTTTATAACTTTGCGCAATCGTTAAAACAAGCTATAGCCCTATTTTTGACAGATGCGCGTTCAAATTCGGTCATGTTGAGTTATAGTCTTCGTGATGGACGGGCATAAAGTAATGTTCTACGCGTCTTGCTGAAAATATTGTGATCTTTTCGTTTTCAGGCCATCCCTGCTTACGACACCGACATCGTATTGTAAATAAGGAAGTGTCAGACAAAACATAAACCTTGCTTATGCAAAGAACGATTTAACGGTCTGTAATGCAACTTCACATTTCGTTTTAATGCTTAACGAGAATTTCAACCGGATAATAAATAAAATAATTATGATCTGCTTGTTTAATCAAGTTTTTTATGTGTACAGTAGAAAAACAAGCGGTCTGGTTTGTTAGATAAACCGGTGAGTGGTTTAAAATGTAACATTTGGAACTGAATGTTCGAAAGATTCGGATTCAAATTCCGAAGGCCTTTTTATAAATTATGAGCACATTAAAAAGCATTTTTATAACGTTTTAAAAACGTGTAGGTAGCTTACATTTGGCCAACTTTACGTATTTTCTATCTCCAGGAGTTCAGTTAGTTCAAGAACAGTTTTGATTATATGACTTCTCGCAGTTTTTGGCTTCAAAAATTTGCGTATGTTGAGTTTCGCTCATCGCAAAACATACAGTTAGCCGTAGTTTTTGTCAACAGCGGAAGTTCATACATGGATAGCACAATGGGCCGTTTCTTTTGGCCGCTCGCTTCACTCAACTTATTTATTAAACGTACCGACTGTCTAACACAACGTGTTTGTTTTCCAAGGACAAAAGAGTCAATAACTTAAACTAAAACTGTAAGTTCAACCTTACAAGCTAAACGCAGCACCTTAATAGAAATTTGTATAAAAAACGGCCTATACAGACATATTATAGAAACAGATAAAAATATTCAACTTGGCTGAGACATCTTCGGAAATCTAGTATAGATCTTAGCCACCAGTTTAACTAAAGGAAATTAATAAAACATATCAATGTGTCAATGACATAAAATGGTTAAGGACATTCCAAGTTACGATCTAAAATATAAGCAATAACAATTAATAAATAAACCGATATGCAGATGGAACTACATACAGTGTCCCATTAGAACGTCGTAATCCTGTTCATCCCTGTGGCTTCGATACTGTTAATCGACATATTTTAACTATAGGTACTTGAATAGTTGACACTCGTGAAACCACGACGGTGAGTTGCCGCATGCCGTAACAAGAGCTTTCCGATACCGTTATTTCAAATCTGACGTCATGACATTATACAATCAAAGCACATATTATATTTAATATCGATAGTTACTTGTTTGTAACCCACCAATACAGTTTTTGGGTTAATAGCCTTTTTTTAGATTTTTGCGTTGAAATGTGAAATATTTTTTTTTACTCTTGAGATATCCCTATCTTACTTGTAATAAAGCAATTTTTAAAAATTGTAAAAACAAGTTTTACAACTAATGTACAGATAAAAAAGAACTTGTAAGTTTTATAAAAAAAAAAAAAAACTTTCAATACCGTTTTAACTTGTAAACTTAAATTATTATAATCGCAATCCACAATACAGGCTCACAATAACAAAACACACACAACTCCGGTTGTTTTGCACACAGTGTTACGACGAGTGCAATGTGTTCTCGTCCTCTTCATTCATCGTTCTAGTTCTATGTACGCAAAATTTGCGTGTGTAAAACAGTGTATCACCATAGCAATAGTGTATGTATGTCATGTCATACACTGTATGAACATGCATACACGCACTGTGTATGTGGGCGCGGTGCGGGCGTGCGGAGCTCCAAGGCCCGGCAACTACCAGGCGAACATAGGCAGCAGATAGTAGATATCAACTTTATACTACAACGTACAGTCATAACACCCTTCAAAGAAATCTACGAGGGGGAGAGAGATAGAAGATTATAGCAACAGGTATGACGGTGTTGGGAAAATCTCTGGCTTAGAGTGACTGAGATAAAAAATCGATCAATATGGCAGAAAGTTGGGGTTGGGTTGGGATAGAAGTTTTTTAAAGTTTGTTGTACCTCGTCGAGATTTACCCGCCCTTTATTTGAACTTAGAATCAGTTAAAAATGGTCAGTTTGAATAACACATTCGTCACTCAGAATTTGAACACTAGCTGGTAATCTAACGAATTTGGATATTTTATTATTATTACTACTTGAAGTCTATGATTTAATTGTAACTATATTAACATTACTTTTCCTCAAGAATAAAAACTTCATTGCCTTATTTTTTTAATTTAAATATAACAAAACACACATGGGTAAATTTTTTGAGAAGTTGTTTTTAATATAAATTAAAGTAAAAGTTTTTAAAATTTATTTAAAGACAATAACTATATATTATGTCTAACGAATGTAACGTTACTGGGGGCAAACAATTTGAGAACATAAATTAAAAAAGGAACGTTTTGATTTTTTAATTTAAAATAGAGTTATAAAATATTGTTATATTGGGGTTCTTTGTGAGAGAATTGTACAATTTTTAATGAAGGACAATAGATATCTTAAACCGTAAATATTTTCAAGCAGATTTAGCATTCCGGAAATATGTACCTAGTTCGTCGTCACTGCAGAATTGTGCAAAATTAGCGCAAACTGTTTATCAACTAGTTCACTCGAATTTGCCATCCGTTGGAGTTATGTTAACGTATAAAATTCCCTCGGGATCTTGTAAAGTGACGTGTAAAAGATACCAGGAATTCAGAAAGTAACAAGTGGTCTATGTATACATCCTTCACGCCCGCGCCCCAAGTACAAAAAACAATAAAATTTAAGTAGGTATCGTGACAAAATAATTTATTCCTTACAGTTGTGACCGTTTATTTATTATTTACCTAGCGATATTAGCCTATAAGAGAAATAATAGCTTTCTCTAATTATTTTATTATTGTTTTCTTGTTTATTAGTTATTGTTCTAACACCATCTTTAGTATATAAGTCAATAATATATCCTTAACATGTTCAAACGTACAACAATAATGAATCTCGTTAAATGAATTAATTATACCTAAAATCTCACGCCGCGAAAATACAGCACAATAAAGAACCAAATAACACGCTGTTTACTTTTATTTATAACTCTCATGTGGCAAGATTGCGCCGAGCTTCTTATTAAAGCTACGAGTATAATAAGCTTTAAGATAAAGGGCTGACCTTTGACGGCCGAAGAATGCTTTAAACTCGATCGCGTGACTTATTCGCTTAAATTGCGCTTATTTTTTATTTTTAGTTTAATGCCGACTCTACAGAGGCTATTATTACATTAAGATTGACTTGTCAAGCTTAAATGTGATTGTTAGGTCGGCGTTTATTTGATAAGTATGCGTATAAAACATTTATTTTAATTCTACAAATAAATTCCCGTAGCAACGCATTCCCTATAACGCTGATCAAATGGTTAAATGTTATCGAATCCTGGAATAAACTTAAAATTGTACCTACAATAATTGTCCTCATTCCTCAATAACATAGTCGTTCGAAACATTTTTTTTTAATTTAAAAGCAAATTTAAGGAAATCAAAATTTGGTCAATTTTATTAAAACAATTTTTCATACATTTAATGTATTGGAATGATATAACATTTATTATGTTAAAATAAAGCTGAAAAACATACAATCGCGAAAATTATTGGTATTGAATCAAAAAGTTATGTCAGCTACTTTAATAGAACTACGAGCTGCGTTAATCAAATGTACTACACTATACCTACTCGTATTTTTTCCTCTAATTTATTTTATCACGTCTACACTAATGCACCTACTGAAAATATCTGTAAACTTTTCGTTGTAAAATAATCAATATTAATTAATAACCTCGAAAAAATGTACTTCGATTAAAGTTTCATTAACCAGATCCGTCTGTATGTCATAAATTACATCGAGGCCAAGCTTCCGCTTAGAATCGCCGGAGTGAGCGTGTTAGCTGAATTTCGTTCAAAATTCGCACAGGTGAACAAGATCAAACTTCGTACAGTTTATCGTTCCCTAGTAACCAAAGGTAAGTAAACATTACTAACGAGAGCACCTTACTCTGAATCCAAAAAGGTTTAATCAATAAACCACTTTATTGGTCTGGTGTTGAAGTATATTTTTGTGGTAACAAAGTCTTTGGTGTATTATAGGATAGTATCATGGCCGGTAGAAGTACATGCTTGAAGTAATTTGTAAGAACGGTGAGTACTGGTTTGCTGGTAAAATAAATATTTCTTATTAGGTTTTCAGAAGTAGCGTTACAAGGACAGTGCTAATCAGACATTTTTAACCGACTTCAAAAAATGGAGGAGGTATTTTCGACTGTATTTTTAATGTATATTTTATTGATTCTTTTTGTATTCGAAAGCTTGTCATGTCATCTTTGAGCGAGATCTGACAAGTAGTTTTAGAGTTATTCCTAATAATGTGTATCTAATTGATGTGTACGATTTTGGAAATACTTATATTTAGTTCTCTTTCTTTTTTGTTCACTACAAAGCAATGATGTAATGAAATCAGCACAACAAAACGGCAATACAACAAAATAAATCCGGGCAGCATGAAAACAAGTGGCACGTTTATTAAATAACGGTCATTGACTTGAAGGATTAACAAGGTACTCATAAATGTGCTAACATTCTATTTGCAAAGGGATCTGTAAATTTATCGAAATAGGAATAGCAGATTTGACGACATCTTGTGACAGATTAAAGAATATTTTTATTAACGAGCCGGCAACTTTGCTACGAAAATACTAGGGCCTCATAGATAGACGGAGTTCGCCTAATATCAAGTCACTGCCTTGTGAGATATGATGTCGGCTTGTCAAAGCACTGCGGGTGATTTGGCATAACATTGATGGTAAATGGTATAATAGGGTTATCACTTTTTTTCTTTTAACCGATTTAAAAATTTGACCGCGTTGTTTTTTATCAATACCTTTTCTTGTGTGGCTGGTGTATTTTAGTGATAAAGAATGTACCTACTCTTTATTTCTCCCTTCGTTATCCTTATGTTGGTGTCAGTAATTAGAATATTTGTCGTATTTTATTTCGATTGTAGCTAATTGACTTTATTTTACACATTACTTCTGTATGTAAATTTTGGAGTATGTAATGTAAATTTACTTACCTTATTGTAAGACAACACATATTCGTCAGAGATACTCTTGTAATGGGATAAGAATATAATAATACTGATGATTCAAAGTTGTATAAACTAACAACATTCAAAAATAAGATAGCTTTACTCTTACAAATTAAAAACGTAATTTAATGCGTTTTATTCACATTTAACGAATGTCTAAACGTTTCTAAAAAAAGCTTTTAAAAATACAGGATTGACGGAGCAATTTTAAAAGATTTTTTACTACAATCTAACTAATGAGTTGGTAATCAGCAGTTTTTGTCCCAACCCTGGCTGCATATGTCCACCCCCGCGGCTGCACACGTGGTGGTTGCATGTGAGTGTTCGTCACATGTCACCGAAACAGTGAGTTTATGAGCGTGTGATTATGTCGCACTACCCCTTTCATGTTTTACGGCGGAATAATAATTTATATAGGGTTGCCAGGTCATCCAACATAGACTAGCCAATTTTACCGGACATTTAGTTAATAAGCCCACCTTATATTTTGTGGCTTACTGTTAATACAGATATACGACCAAAATTGAGTATGTAAAACCAGTCTTTTTGTTTATCTATAAATATAAAAATCTTTGTTTATTTGTATGTCTGTTTGTTTATTTATTTGTCCTTTATGTACTATGAAATGGCTTACCATTGCATTGACGTCTATTGCAATTTTGTTCAGATTTCTCTGAAGATGGTTTTGGTACCATTATATCGATATTAGACACCTGATTGACATAAATTTTAACTTTTCTTTAATTTTCCTTAATTGCGTGGAAACGCGCCGGGTACAGCTTATTTAACTATAACATTTCTATAATTTTAATTAAATAAAAATAGGTTGAGAGTTGACGACACAAATTTAAAAAGTAACAAAAGCCGTATTTTGCTTCTGTTAACATATGGAAACTGATTTTTAACAAAATACTACATATATAAAAATATTGTATAAATGGTAATACACAAATGGTATTACACTCTAATGGTGGTACTAACTCGTTAAAAAATACTAACTTATAGTATAGTAAAAACAAAAACATAATTAACAATAGACTCGCATTCATAAAAATAAGAATTGCATCCTTTATAACAAACAATTAAATACACTCCAAATGTTTTCATAAATGTAATTTATACTGTAATTATAAATTGTTTATTCACTTAATTAAAATAGTATCCTTAATTAACTGATTCTAAAGACATAGATAAAAATATAGATAAGAGAGCGACACACGAATTAATGGACTTAAAACGAAACAGTGGCATTTCCGTTACATTAGAAAATTTCTCGAACATCAGGACTTTCAATGAATCAAGATAAATTGGTGCCGGGACTTGTGATTACAGAACTTGGTATACGGAATTATTGAAATTTCCGTACTTAAGAATTCGTTTACTAGTAACTTGTTTCCCCTCTTAATTATCTACTACAACAATTTGATATTTTTACTTTTGTGTATTCCATTGTCATTCTCTCTTTTTATTTCTATACCGCCATCGCTGATCTCTGTTTAGAATAAAGGTTGACTGGTAGAAATTTCTTTTAGCATTAAATCCGCCTTTTGTACCACTTTGTGTCAGGTATAATAAAGCTTAAATAAATAAATAACTTAACTATCCTCGGTTCAGAAAACCAGTCTTTGTAATACACTCGAAAAATTGTGATTATAAATATTTTTTCTATTCAAATTTAATAAAAAGCGTCAACGCTTTTAAAGTTATAGTAAACAAACTTTATACAGTTCTTTTTTTAGTTTTAGTGCTGGTACTGATAAAAGTTGGGTTGAAATAAAATAAAGCTTTTTATATAAATTGTCAACTATCTAGACTAGACCTAAAGTACATATGTTAAGTTGGCATCACGAATTGTTTGTCTGCTAAATAGAATGAGAGACATAAACTACAGGTGGTAGAATCAAAAATGACGTGCATAAGTGTATTAAAATAATACCTATATGAATAAATTAATTTGAATTTAAGGATCGCAAGTCCCTAACCAGAACAGAACGAATTATCAGCGACTAATTTAAGCAAGAAAGTAGCTAACCAGACTTTACGAACGATACGTGACAAATGAAGAAAACTTAATTGACAAATGATGTACTAGTTATTGGAAACAGAACAAATAAAAATAAAAATTTTAAAATTGGTTTTGGTCATATATTTAATCTGTACCTATTTAACTCCCCTATCTACACTAATATTATAAAGAAGAAAACTTTGTTTGTTTGATTGTAATAAATAGGCTCAAAACTACTGAACTGATTTTATTAAATCTTTCACCATTCGAAAGCTACATTATCCACGAAAAACACAGGCTATATTTTATTATGGAAAAAAATAGGGTTCCGTAAGATACTTGGGTTTTTCGGACACAAGGTGTAAAAAAATAATAATTAATATGGCAAAACAACGTTTACTGGCTCACCTAGTATACTATATACATAATATAATAACACTTTCCCCTTAATTAAAACTTCGTAACAAACGCGCACACATATCTTCCTTTCCACACTTTATATGCACCTATACATATAACGATCTTCTTCACTAGTAAGCTGTTGCACAGAAAAATAGCTCTACAGAGATAATAATACATGTTATTACTGAATGTTTGTAATAGTCCTGATATACTAAACAGTAAGTACTCATTCATACGTCCAACTATTGAGAAAGCGAAAACTTTAAACACCTAAGAAGGAAATTTATTTGGCGTCTTGCAACCGTTGGCGCATATGGACACAAAAGCGTTTGGCACGCGGATGTACCGCCACACATTCGGCCGTTAACGACAAACACATATAACTTTACAAGCTCTAAACGCATATTACAGCAGAAATAGTTTGGAGTTTACTAGGAAATTGTACTAGCAGATTTCTGGAACAGAGTGTGAAGTAACGCTATAGATGTGTTTTTGTATGAGATGAGTAATAATAGTTACGTCTTATCGTACCGGAATTGCGTATACAAAATGAGTCCTTCCTCTTTTTGTTCATCCATCCATCAATCAGCCGTTAGTAGTCCTTGCCAACTTGTGCCACAAAGACCAGGCGTTATCTTTCGGAATCCTGCGGATAACCGCTGACTTTCTTAAAGTCCAGTTCAACAGGTTGGAAATCGACTAAATAATTCAATCTTTAAAAAACCGCCCAAATCCCAATCAGACAGTTAGATTTAATTAATCAAGTAAAAATAAATTAAATGATAAATTTCTATGAAATAATCCATCTAATCCCGTTCCTAACATATGTATAATATACTCTTCTTTATGTAAAAAGAGCGAAATCATTCATCCACATTGCAAATTATGAAGTCACGACCTACTTTTAATCACAATATTTCATCAAATCGTCTAGTCCACTTACATAATTTTGGGCCTTACTTCATGGACCCGATTTAAAACACATCACAGATAAGTCATTGCTCTCAAAACACTGAAGTCCCACGCATCACCATTACCGGCGTGTTCTAATGACGTGACGTAAGGCGCCTGATATCGTTTATTCAATACTTTCTCCACTAACATGTAAACGGCATGTACCTACAAATGAACCTAATTTAAAATCATTAATTAACTAGTTAACCTTGACCGATCTGACATACGAGTTGTTTCTGAGAGCCAGATAATCTCACATGGACGCTTAGTCAGTGAAAACATTTTTAGCTGCGTATGAATATATCAATACGTCTTCTACTATCATAAAATTGTTTCTACTGCACTATTTGGAGGACTAGGACGTCAAAGGACTATGCAGAATCAGTTTAATCCCAGTAATAATCTCGTATGATGGTAGAGTTTGCGATGACGATAACTACCACCCTCCGTTTAAAATCGACAGAATGTTTTTTGCAAGTTTTGTAATTTTGTACAGTCAATAGTAATGCGTCCTCCTTGTTTTAAATAGTTGGATATATAATAGATATGTACATTCAAGATCGTACTTAATAAATTTACTTAAGTAATGTAAAACATATTCGAGTTCGAAAATATATTTCAGTTAGATACACTGAAAGTCAAGATAATCATTACGCTGTACACACATTTCGGAACCCTAACTTATAATCTTTTGTACATAGGTATTTTAAATAACTATTAGTTGTAACAATATTTCGAGATCTTTTATTACAGAATCAACCGCACGATCAATAGGCTTAACTGAAAATACAAATCGATCCACACCTCATTGATCAGCAAACGAAACTTCAACATAACAACGATTGTATATCAATCTACTTAATATTATTAAGCGAACACGATGCAACGACAAAATTATAATGCAGTCGTTCATAGTCAAAGTACACGAATAAAACTTTACGTTAATGGTTATCGTTCGGCGAGCGGCATACTGAGTGCAGTACAATGACATCGGAAGCTCAATGTTCGAATGTTCTTTGCGATGTTGCTATATCATTTGTTACATACAATTATAACTGAGCTTAATATTGTTATACGAAAGTGTTTTTTTAATTATACTTCTTTGCACATAATTTAAACGAGCGACGGAATAACCGTAACATAAAGGTAGTTTTAAATAACGATTACGAGCCGACACTTATTTTAAGGGAAAATAAATTTATTCATATCGATATATTTCGATAGCAGTATATTTAATAACCTTTATTTTTTTATTTTCCTACCTTCTACCAGTATTAATAAGGTTACTTTAGCGCGGACTTTGCTATTTTTCTGCAAGTGCTGGAGGGGTCCATATATATTTTGACCAGTATCTAAGAACACTACGTGATTGTAATCTATGTTTTAACACATTAATTTGTTATTATTTAATTAAATAATGATGTTACATAAAGGTACTTAAGGTACTTATACTGTGTGTTATAGGTACCAAGTGAGAATTGTTATCAAAAGTACTATTAATAACTGACATTTATCATTGACTCATTGTAAACGGACATCTGTATTACCCCATTGATAGGAGGTAATACATTATTATATGTACACACAAATTAATGTACTCCTGGTATTAATCAAATCAAACATTACCGGCAATACTTTGAAGTCTGGCGTTTGACATTCTTCGACGTCTTTTTAGGTCAATTCTTTAAACCTGGCTGCCAATTCCGACTTCGATTCCTATGTATCTTTATGTAAATTATTAAGAAAGAACAGACAAGACACTTAAATTGGTCACCGTCACCTATGATCAGTAAAAAGGCATTACTGAAGCATTGTCGGTCAAGGAAGAAGAGAGAATATGGGCTCAAGTCCACGGCTGGAACACGTTGAATCGTTTGGTGACTGTCTCAAGTAAGAGGGGTAGTAACTAACCCGGCTAGTTTTACAGTAAAATCAATCATATTAAAGACTCAATAAGGATCATTGTCACCTAAAGCCCGTTGCATATAAAAGGTCTAATGATCATAAAATTATGTTAATATTTTTTATAATGATTTTGATGTTTGTTGAGAGTTCGTCACTCGCATAACAATAAAACTTTTCTTTCAACCATCTCCTAATAGGTTAGGTATTCATATATAATGCCTTTTTATATGTACTTCGCGGTTTGAACAAAATATCTATAACTGTTAACATATTCCTCAGTTTGTTTCCTTTGTACATTTGGTAGAGATAATGCGGTATTCCCAATACTGTTTACGGGATTAGATGTTGATATCTCGACCAGCCTTTTTAGAATGTGATGTAACTGCCGGTGGCCGTACCGAGAATATAACAGGAAAAACGTTCGATTCCTCGTTTCAGTTTACAGCGAACTTGATTGAGTGTATCCGGCACATTGAACACTGAAGGATTTTTCTCTGAATTAAAAATTTTACGCCCCAACAAATTCATATAACTTGACAACTTCGCTGTAGCTTCACCGTTTGAAGCTCCTTTATAGACTGTTAATTTTATAATTAATATAAATCGTTTAATATACAACGAAATAATTTCATATGTTTCTAGCTCTAAGATACGTCTTTGTAAATTTGTAGGCGAGGTTTCTTAGACTACTGTGACGATTGCGATAAAAATTGGGGATTGGTAAATTTTTTAGTCAAGAAATCGATTTATCAAAGCGACATATTCCGAAAAATTTAGCTTGGTATTAAAATATATATATATAGGTGATACTTTACATTATTCTTTAATAAGTTACCTTAAAAACAAATAATTCAGGAAATCCTTTTAGTTTGTTTAACTAACACCGCAACGCTGTGGGTAACATTAATTCATTTGCCATCAGAGACTCCTAAATAAACTGTTGGCTGTATTTGATTCATACTGTATTTGATTCATACATAGGTACATACATAAACACAACATAATTACGTTAGTGATAGTGAATTAATTAGTAAAATACTTATAATGAATCTTTTTTATGTATTCAAAACATTCAAGTACAAAATTAAATATAGTAAAATAATAATTATGATTTTTATATTGATAATAACTACAGCTCATCAATAGCTAGGTATCAAGCAAAGAGAGAACAAAATGTTCTAAACGAGTGTGTTTGCAAATTTATATATAGATTCCGCATATCAACTTTCAGTCTATGTAGATTTATCAGACTAGAGTCTAGACTTTAAAACCTAAGATCTAGGTTGTCTTTGCTACAACTACCAGGAGATTATAAACTCGCCGCTAACAAGCACTAGACTCCGAGCGCTTCGTTTAATTCTGCTAGTGTAGAATTATAATGTAAGGGATCATCAGTTAACTTAACTTTCTTCAGACAGCCATTCGTCAGCCTATTGTCGCCAGCTCCCACGGTATTAATTTCTGTAGTAACCAATTGTCATCTGTGTTAGAACCAATTGTTCTATTACATTTGACGAAATGAGTGGCCTATTTGAATCAGGGGCTATTTTACGAAGTTCTCTTACGTCACGCTTTAAACGATAATTTTATGAGCTATTGTTTTACGACAGAATGCCCTAATTTCGGTAAATGACGAATTAAGTACTTTTGGACTTCTATCGGAATGGGATTAATTTCGCGTTTAAATTTTAATATCCGAACTTAAAATTTGATTCACTTTCTCCATGAACTATTACCAGCAAATTACATAATCAAATTAAAAAATAAGAATAACTACAATGTACAAAATTACAAATTAAAAGCTTAGTTTTGAAGTCTAAGTGCCGATGCAGTTCTTGTGCAATCAGGAGAGCGGGGCCAAATAAAATTACCGAACGGGACGGCCAGGGCAAAAAACAAACAAACTGAGCCGATATTTCAAAGAAATCCCGTGAGCAATCCTAACGCTACCGTTGCAAAAACCGAACAGACGGGCCGCGCGAAACAATGCTTTGTAACTGTGACATAGATTTTAAACTGTATTGATTACCAAATCTGGGCTTTTCTGCTCATATAAGTCTACCGTTTAATTATACGTAGTACGAAACCGGCAATGAATTTATGCATGAACTGGCGGAGAAATTCTACTGGAAAAGACGGGACGCGGGATAAAAGGAACAATAGTCTTAGTTTTAATCTTGCATCCTCTTTTTTTGACTCACAGGATCCAGTTCGTGTGCGGCGGCAGACTTCTCATCATCCCCTCCCCTTTAAGCCTTTTCACCGGTCTGACGTGACGGGCGCGCAAATTCGCGTGGTTCTTTCGATGCCCTTTTATTTTTTAAACTTATTTTATTACGCAATTTTATGCTCGTAATAAAGTCGACTAATGTCATTATGCTTGGCTGATTTTGATACCTTATTAAAAAATATAAGATTCTTCTTGGAATTTGAAATAAAATCATGTTCTTTATATAGAAATGGTTTTCTGCTTACATTTTGTTACCAGCCTCATACCTATTTTTTAATTGTAGAAATAGCTTTAGGAAATAGCTGATGCAATCTGTATCTTAACTATAGCTTGTAGTTAATTAGTGTAATGTAAATATGTAAGTTTGTATTTTTTATTTAACTTATTTAACAAAGATGCTGAAGACTCTGTATGTTAAAAGATTTATTTAGGCAATACATATCATATAATTTATTCATCTAATTAACAAATGTGAAAGAGCTTAACTAGGTTTGTTTTTATTTAATTATACTTTACATAAAATATTAAATAGTACATATTATGTCGCTCTGATCAAAAAGCTGAGTTCGGATTAGAATAATGAATGCAAATGGCCCATCACTTACGAGTAGTAGTGACCCAACCAGCGGAACCAAGAAGAAGGGAAGGAGTTCTATCTGAACATATTAACGACTATCTAACAGATAATTTATATTATTACTTGATTATATCCGAAAGTCCATAACCACCCACAACGTGTTAGAACTTTAATCACAGTTTTTTAGTCTTAACCTTTTAATATAGCATATAAAAATGTAACTTTTACATAATGCTTTGTATTATTCCCTATGTGACAGATTACATGAATTCGAAAATAATTTCTTACAAATACAATACAAAAATCTCCCACATGTCTGCTTAGCCCGGTAATTGAACCCAGGACGTTATTAGTCAGAATCATTTTGAACTATGTTACGTGGTTTACAAATAGTCGTGGTGTAGTTATTAAAAAAATTTAACTTTTTTAAATTTATTACAATAAATTAAAAAAAAAAACTAAACGTTAACAAAGTTATGTTAGTCAAATTATATCGGAATCAAGATAAATTTTGGTATAGTCTAATATAATTACACAGTACAGTCCCCTATTATAAAAATATACTAAATACAAAACAGTTTAAAAATCTAAGAAATTATTTATAGAGATAGAAAAATAGTATCTCTAATAATAAAAAAAATAATCAAACTGATTGGAACTGGCTAGATTGTGATAAAATACATTATGTTTTAGTGTCCCGATCCAGTTACCTAGAAATAAATGCTGTTTGCATACATGTATATTTTTTGGTACCTACATTTATTCATAGATTTGTGTATTTTTTACGTATTGTAAATTGCTTCACCACAATCTTACCATTCGTAAGTGGCGATGTGGTCTTAAGTGATCAAGTGCATTAACTTCTTAAAAGCCTATTCGCACTTGACTTGAGGAATCCACGTTGTAATGAGATGGTGAAAAATAATACTAATCAAAGTGAAAAATAAAATGCAGATAAACGCTATGAAAAAAAGAAAAAAAAAATGTACCTATAAAGCTTATTCTTGCTGTTTGTTGTAACGGTATTTCAATTTACTTATTATTTAGTTTAATGTGTAATAAAATTGCATAAAATATAAGTATTTTATTTTTATTAATAATTCTAATAACTACTGGATCCGCGATCCTTACGCAATATTTTTCTTTCAGTAATTTGTTAATAATCTTATTTAAAAGCATTGAAACAATGATTCTTAGTTTATTAAATTTTAAACAATCACAATTAATAGTATTAACGAAATGAAAAAAAAAATACCTTAAGCTTGATATCCCCATATCTACAGCAGCATGCCCGAAAATCGTATAAAAATCCGTTACAAAAAATAAACACAGAACACTACCACAGGAACAGTACAAACACAATTAAGTTAAAAAAAAGAAAAAAAAGTTCGAATTTTGAATTTCCCGCACAAACGCAGCGTCGAATCGCGAGGGCACGGTTCGCGCAAGCGCGCCGGTTGATACTCGACTGATATAGTCCGGAGCCCGGACCGACCGCAGCCTCCAGCGCACGGCTGCGGGAGTCGCGCCCCACGCCCCACCACACCATTCATGAAAACAGCTCAATGAGCGAGCTTTGACACAAGCTTTTCGTCTTGCCGCCAGCGCTCGACCTGAACTCGAAAACTTGCAAGACCTTGCTTATGTATTCAATTTTCATTCCATTTCTTGCGTTTTGGCGGGCTTAAGAAATGCTCTATATTCATAAAGATGGAGATGATACAGATGAAAGCACCACTTGTGAGGCTCCATTTAGGTGTCGATGCACTGTCGTCTTTTCAAAACCAGCTCATGTTTTTAGTATATTCATAAACCTCAGTACAGTAAACTATATTTTTATATCATATTTATGTATGCTGGGTGTACCTACTCATTGTTCATTACTTTGCGGGAATCCATTGTTATTAAATTAGTATTCAACAATCTACGACCAAAATGCATGATGGGATTTCCCTCCCTCCTACAATGGAAACATGCAGTTACAATAAATAAAAGTATATACCCACATTTATATACCATAACCAATACTTGTCATGTTTCGCCCCAAAAAAGTGTTAGTCGCAAAATTTGCTAAGGATACATTTTAATCGCGAATTGTTTTAAATTAAACGAACTTTATGATATGTTTCAAGTTTCCTGTAACTTTATATTGAAAGTAAAAATCTTAAAAGCAACTTAAAATACTAATATCTTTGTATTATTTTACTTATAACAGTACCGGCATACCTTTTAGAAAATAATTGCAGCATATAAAGCATGTTTAAGGATTTTAAATCTTTGCATATTTTAAAATAATAATATGATAATCAGTCAAAGAATAATCTAAAATACCTAAACAAAAAAATATTATTTTGTTATTAAACTTAACTATAAATGATAATAATCATGTTTATTCATAACACATTTGTCATGCCTTACGAAATGGCGGTAACTAGTATTTATGGCAAAAATGAGTTAAATACATAACAGGTATAAGGAAATCAAGACTTAAATTTTATTCTCATTATAAAAATATTTCAGAAACATTAAAATCTCGGAAGCATAAATGTAGTAAATCCGTATTTAATAAATCGTTTCTTGATATGCATAGTTAAAATATTAAATTAAGGCATGGGATATTACGTTTTGTTAATTAATAATGTATTTCGATAATAATCTGTAAATATCAAAAACCATGTTATTTACCGCTGTCGAAATAATTTTAATTAGTATATAGGATGTAATGATATTCATATTTATATCGAAGTACACAATTAATTAAAAAACGTAATATCCCGTGACTCAATTTGCTATTTCAAGTACACATATCGCTTACATCCGGGATTATATCACTAACTGAAATAATTATCACACTGTGAGCGTATAAAATGTTAATTCCTGCAATATAATGTAACATATTAACCATGTTCAATATTTCACAGTAACTTACTATTTTAATATTGTACTAAGCTCAATATACTTATTACAGATCGTAGAAAAAACACTGCTATAATCTAACAGGAAAATACAATAAAGAATCATTCGTTCTAAGCAATCTTGTAACAATAGTGACGTCTTACATTTTAGCAGAGGAAAAATTTAAATAAAATGATATACGAGACGCTCGCAGATTTTCTTTAAAAAACCCTTTGCAATAACAACAGCTACAGTGACCAGTGACCACCCCAATATTACCACCTGTTGGTCAATCGACCGTTAGAATATTATCACAGAGGCACACATTAGTAGATAGGTTGTAAATTTGGCAAAATTTCGCAACTGTTTCTCTTATCTAAACTAGGCAAATTACGGAAGCTTCGCGTTGCACAATTTAACGATATGCCGTGTGTAGGCGTGTGTGATATCAGGCCACATCCTGTATAGTGCGCACGTAATTACTATTTACAACTATTTAATAAAAATTATAAGCTAATCACGTGTTCTATAGAATAGTTAATCTGTAAAAGGTATTATTTTAAAATTAAATAACGGTAACGTCAAAAAGAAAGTAAAAACAAAATAATATTGGTTTTTATTTTAATTGATATATTTAGTTATAATTACTTATAATCTTTTTATGCTTATTATAGGAATATTATAGGAATGAAAGATATTTGACTATCATTAAAGACAATAATGCAAAATTCATTGGATATATTAGTCATCTATGGCTCCAGTAACAATTTATATTTGTAACATATACTAACATAACATTATAAACATTCTAATAGGTTAATAATGGAAATACCTATTATCCATGGATTTAAAATTCCAAATATAAAATTATTTTTAGCGTTGTTTCTCATGTTTAGAAAACATTTTGCATTCATTACTATTTAAACATCTTCTTCGACTTCATTCCTTCCTAGTTCAATGTCTAACCTAGCTGATACATAGCCCTTCTCTGTCTCCCCTATTACAATGACCATACAACATTATATCTATGTCGCTCTAACAATCTTTTTATAAGTCATATCTTCCTGGTAATTCTAGTTACGGTGTTAAGAAATGTCATTCAGCAGACGGACCCTGAGACATGAGACAATGTTTTGAATTTCTTTTTACTACACGACCTGATTATTTCGAATAATTTTACATCACTCTCATAAAAGTAGGCACACTTTTTTTTGGTATTCATAATTTTAAATTCATTGTAATTCTAAATTACGTTAAGCAAATCGTTATATTGTTTCCAAAAAAGTACTTTTATCAAGTAACATAATTGTCACATAACTCACATGACAATAATTTCGGCAACTACTTACATATAATGTCATATTTAGTTACCCAACGAAATCGTAAACCCATCATTATAATACGTAACTCTTTTAATATTTATTTATAGATTATTTATTATTTACAAATTAACTTTTCTAAGATCATATTATTATTATCATATTATTTTGACGTAATCAGTTAAATTAAAGGGAATACTCACTTAAACAAAGTATAACTTATTCATGGCGATTACCATTAATACGTATTATTAAAAAAAAATAGTAATGCATCTCTTTAACATGACAATTATAGAGATAAGAAACTCGTAATTTATATAGACGATTTTATTTTTATACCGACGGAATCTAGAATATTAATGATAATTTTTTTTGCTAGGTTTGTACGTATTACAGCAATTTTTTTATGACTTTATTGTAAAACCTATAATTATTGAAGTATATAATGCAAAAATGACATGACAGAAAAGAAGAAATAATTTTCTGTCACACACGTGCCCACATTTTACCAGAATTTTATCAAAATTTATTGTTGATTTACCCATTTTTATTAATTATTATTTAAACGCCAAATTGTTACAATGTGTGATAACCTTAACCAGGATCGCATAAGATGTGAGCCATGTCGGACTATCAATCTAGCGAAACACATAAAACAGCCGAAACCAGACATGCAAATATACGACAAATGCAGTCCAACGCAAAGAATAGAATGTGCTCGTGTCACAGGTATTCATAATCCATACTTATTGTTTTGCTTTTATGGTCAAGCCCCTTTAGAATGACAGAGGCTAAAGTGACGCTGTAGTTAGTTGTAAGATTTTACCTCAATTTTCGGGAAACCCGCAATGCAACTAAGTGGCGTTACTTTATCTTTAACCCAACCCAATCATCATTAATTTCGAAAAAAAAAACTGTAGCACTATACAAAAATCATATCCAAATCCGTAGACGGAGACCGGCTTCTATTCAAGCTTTAGCAACTTTTAGCAACTTTTAGCAACCTTTAAGTTATCGTCAAGATTTCATTAATCTCCCAACATGTAGATACGTACTATGAACGACGCTGTAAATATTGAGATGTACTTAAATCATAGTTACTGAGGGCTGGGATAAATAAATTTAACTTGTAATATGTACCATGTATATAATGCTCTCTATAAAAAACTTAGAAACACATTAATTAAAAATAAAACAATATTCTTACTATATCCCAATCTAATACTGTTTCTCTTCAAAGACCAATCTTATACTACACAATTTTACACTTTCGTACAATTTCGCAATTTTTTTTTTACACTTCATTTCAAAACTCTTCCAAAGCCAAACCCCCCTTTTACTTAACTACCAGTTAAAACTTATAACTGGCAGTACAGATTTGCATTGCACCTTAACAATTACCATAAATAGTACACGCGGTAGCTGTATTGTAATATGCTATCCTAATACTCTCTCTCATCTCAGTAACACGAAGAAAAACGACGTTGTAACCAATCCCTCCTTCACTTTGTACAGTGTGAACTCTTTGGTGCTTTGATGTCCTAGTATATATTACAAATTATGTAACATAATATGAAAACATCAGTTCGTCCCACTTTAAAAAATATATTATGATGCGGACGCCAGTAATCTAATAAGACTGCAGTGAAGTTGTTTGTTTTGAGATTCTAATTTACAATAGCTACCTCTTTGCTCGTACTTAGCCGTAATGTTTAATGAATTCGTTCCCATCATTATAAATCATAGTTCGAATCATTATCGAAAACTTTTTAAGTACTAACAATTTACCGGTGTCTTTTCTCTTACCGGTATCTATAATGTCGTTATTACAAAGGTCTTAATTTTCCAAAATTAACGCTTGTCACTAAGGAACTGGAAATCTTAGGTATTGTAATAAAGAACACAAAATATCAAGTTGGTTTAGAACTTTCATACGTTAGGTTATGACTTGTGAAATGTTCACGGGCTGAGATCAGTATTAGTATTTATAATGATTTTCTGGCATAATATATTTTACTAATGAACGATGACTTAGGTAGCCCAGAAAGTTTTGATCAAGTAAACTTTTCAGCTGAACATTTTACTTTAATAAACTTTGTTCTCGTAAGTTATTTCAAAAAGTAATACTTAATTGTGTATTATTTTATTTTTACTGTGCCTAACATAGTTCATGTAACTGTTTCTTTGTGTGTAATTGTACACACAAAGAAACTATATTGATAGTGTTCTATCTATCTCTGTACTTTTTGTGTTCAAGATATTCAAAAGAGACAATTTAATTTAATTAAAAATAAATTTATTTACTTTAATTCGACTTTCGTCACTCGACCACATATATGGATAAAAGTACAAAATCCCCGAATGCATATTTGTGTACAATGATTACATTAATTATAAATAGTTATATACATTATTCTCCTCAGTTTGGCAGCTGATTTTCTTTTTTTATGTTTTTTTCTACATACATACCACAACATGTTGTCATCTTTTCTTACCGTTAGGTAGGATAATAATCAAGTAATGCGGTACCAGAACTGTTTTCTCGATCTCAAATATATCAGTGTAGAAGAAATGTTTAGAAGATACAAATTACATGTTATTAAAAAATTTAATATCGGTTTTGGTTTCATTTAGTTGGGAGACCACTCGTATAAAGAAAATGTTTCAATTTCTATGGTCTTATCGCGATTCCTCTATTGCAGAGGTACCTCTTAATCCAACGTGTATAAAAGTATGCAGTAAGGAAGAATACAAGCTGAAAAAAAGCGGTAAGAGTCTGGAAGTACCAAAAATGCCCCCGCCGTACGGCCATGGCAAGCTGATGTACGCTGTCAAAGTAAGGAAATTCTATATAAGACTCATCAATTCAATCATAATTATTGGCTGTTTATGAAATCCTAATAAGCTATGTTTCGTTTCGTTCGAATTTTAATGTAAGCATGAAGCCCTGGTACAAAGCTTCTTCCATTCTTGTGATTTCATAAAGATTCACAATTTATACATACATAACTGATATTACATAAATAAAAATTAATGTTTTTTTTTCCTTTCGTTGATGACAATAGTCAGAACTATATCCCCCTTTCCCTATATTAAGCACGGTATGAATGAACTTAAAAAACCTAATTTACCAGCTATTTTTTGATTTGCGAAAGCCATTGTATCACGAATTACATCGCGCGACCATTCAATGTCTCCTTGTCTTACAAATTATTTTGTCCTTATCCTTCGGTATCTCTATAAATCGTCTGTTTTTATCACCTAAGACGGCTTTACGTATAAACCTGTCCTTTTCCTATACACCTATCCTCGTCATATTTATTTCGCAATATCGCCGTGTCTCACAAAATCACAAAACATCTCTTCAATCTGCATGTTCTCCGAAAACTGACTGTTTCATCAATTCATTTTTTATATAATGCTGTTTCGTTACATGTTAAATTTTAGTTTTTCGGCAGGCTGGTATCCTGGTTGGTGCTGTTTATTTTACATATACGCAAGGAGTATGGGGTGACCAACAAGACGTTACAGAGTGCATTCGTCGTTGGCAAGAATACTTACGCAGTATCAACACTAGACGACCACCGGTGTTTGATCAGTGTGGTAATGTTGTTGTAAGTGTTGTAAAATGTATTCATTACCAAATATATCCGTACTAACGTACTTCATAATCGCAATAGCGTTAATTCAACAACACTGTGTTCTAACTTTCTAAGAGAGGGGTGTTGAATGGTTCAGTAGTAAAGGATTACTTAAAATCTTATCTTGTTACTTTATGCTAGCCTGGTAGCTGCGGCTACGTCATTTAGTTGCCGCGCTGTTGGAGTGGTGGCGTTGTAAGAAAGCGCTTTTAACCTGGACCTTTTTTGCCCTCTATATAAAATGTATGTAAGAAAGAAGTTAGTGATTACAACATTATTTACAATCCAAAATTAAAGTAAAAATTTATTAAACCAACTCCGCTTTTTAAGATTATCCTTTATACCTATTTACAGAATTAAGTACGAACCTTTTGAGCTACTAACTTGATTGTTCTCGTTTTCATTATATTTATTATTATTAAATCAACGATAACAAAAAAAAATATATAATAATGACAATTAATATTATTTTACTTTTATTTTAAATAGCAGCTGTGTTCCAATTAGCCTACCTGCTCATAGTACGAGCCGTTCGTGTTATCCTAGTACATTTTTTTCTCAACATGCCATTCGAAACATTCCTTTACTGAAAATTCAATTTGCGAAACAAACTGTTTCGAACAGGAGATGTCAACATTGTCAACTTCCCTATTGTTTAAGTCTTCTTTCTCTCTCTGTCTCTCTCTTACCTCTAAGTTGTAAAATGTATTCATCTACCCGTACGATATCTTCCCAATCACTGCATTCCTAGTTATTGTATACCATTTTCATGAGGCTAAATTATGACGTAATCATCACGTAACAAAAGCGAAATCAAAATCACCAACACACATGCTCTTCTCTCCTTACACCTTATATTAGCAGGTACACTAGAAGAGCAACATTACTTTATGTTGTCCTGGTGTACGCACGTGCATAGAATTCGAGGACAGTCAACATTTATTGTCGGTTGTTTTGTGTCGTAGGAAAAACAAAAATATTTCTTCTACACACAATGATCGCTTAAAAAAAATGAAAACACATTATTTAGAAGCCTAAATCTATACTAATAATAAAAAGCTGAAGAGTTTGTTTGTTTGTTTAACCGATTTGAAAAATTCTTTTAGTGTAAGATAGTCCATTTATGGAGGAAATATATAGACATCACGCTAAGATCAATAGGACAGGAGTAGCAATAAAAAATATTGCGAAAACGGCATAATTTAGAGCTTTCCTTGCATGCGCTAAGTAAACGGTGAAAGTGACTCAAAAATCATGTATTACAAAATTAATTGTTTTATGTTTGTAATATGTCTAGCTTGGTTAACCCACTATAACTATTTTTATGTTTATGAAAGTAGTTCTAAAATAATAATTTTTATGGCAAAACAACGTTTTCTGGGGTCAGCTAGTCGAACAATAATGTTATTTGTCTGTACATAAATAGAACACAAACAGTTCAGAAACATTTTTTTCTTTGTTTATTAAACAATTTTCATTTTTTTTCCTATTTGCTAGGATTAGCTTTAGTTAGTATTAGTTAAAAAAGTTTTTTATATTACTATTTTTGTAGTGGGTTGTTTTAATTGTAAAAAAGTATATAGTTTCTGATATACATTTAACTTATTTAAAGAAAAGTGTTTAAATTTCGATCGTTGGGAAAACAATTATATTAATTTAAACAGAAAAATCGTTGTTATCAGAGACCAGTGACCGAAATAGTCATCCAGAAGGCCTTTACGCCATAATCTGTAGATACAATGTTATTTGAGCGTGCTTCGTCCGCGTTGTTATATTGGTGCCGGAAACAGCTTCCTCGCTTTGATAACTCCCTGGTATAACTGGGTCATATCATTGACAGTGTTGTATGAATGCTACTAGCCATTTGAAGGTTTAGTAGTTAGTTAGTTACTATGACTCGCAAATTTAATGCAAGCGTTAATAATATGTATACTTTAATTTTCAGAGAAAAGAAACTACTGATAGTTTTCTAGCACCACTTTACTCAATGTACAAGACGGCCGTGACCACGAGTTTTGCAGGTAAAATAAATAAAGATTATTATTGTTATTACATTGTCGGTTCTATTCGACAGTGATAAAATCTATTAGTAGGATAACAAGAGTATATTAATAATAAAGTTATAATAAAAAAGCGTACCTACTCTATTTTAGATAGTAGTAAATAATTACTGCGATGGTTTGTGGTAGATGGTAGATTAAAATACATAGCTTAGGTTATCAAGAAGTGTAATATTTCATAATATTTATAATTATTCCGTTCGTGTGACATACTATTTATAAATATCACTGATATGAACTCCTAAACCGTTAGAGCTCATCTGGCGAAATGTTTTCTGTGTGTGTAAGTTTCAAGAAAGGTGTAACTGTATGTAGATTCACAAATAAATCGATAGAAAGTATTTTTCTAAGTACATAGCAAGATAACATCTGCTGAATGCGCTAACAGTGTTCTTTGCGTATTGTTTGACGTCATGATTATTTTTGTGATTGACCTCATTTATACTCGTCATTTTCATCATAACTAAGTGAAGCCAGCAGAGAATGACTAAGGTCAATTATTTATAATAAAGCTTTAACATAAAATACTTTTAAAACTGTTTTCAGGTGTCGTAAAGATGCCCCTGATAATAAAATGCGCTTATTTCGACTACCTTGAGGCTCTTAGAAAGAAACAGGAAGAAGATGACAAGGAGCGCAAAATTAGAAAGAGAAGCAGCTACTAACCAATGTGATTTCAAAATAAAAATGTGCCGGAAGGAAACCCACCTTATAATTTACTGTTATTCAAAAACGAGGATAACTCATACGTATTTAGTTAATTGTATCATTAATTTTTGATTAATATTTGTTATTTCTTTGCGTGTGTGATGTTTTACTTATATCAGTATTAAATGTGAAAAGTTTATAAAGATGTTTATTTTAATGTAATCGTAATCCCATACAAAATCTTCTTTGGAACACTCGATCCTCGCATTGGGGGCTGATTTTAAGTGGGGCTTCATACATATGTTTTGTTGTATCATTATTGACCAGTGCCACAGCCACAGAAGGGAAAACCAAATCGTCACAGTGAGACGGTAGTGGAGGCTTAATGATCCAGCCATTACTAGGCTATTTTACATGCAATTTAGAACTTTATTAGTGCCATTAAATTAAAAGCCTGAAATAGGAATAGTTGCAAATTATTTACATAATTATGATAGATATATAAGAGTTAAGAAAATTGATTCTCGCTGCCTTTTCGGAAAGCAAAGGATTGATGTTTTCTCTGGTTCTTCCAATGTTCATGAATAACGATGATATGAAATAAGTTAATCTTAATTCTTGGTAAGTAAATATGCTTGTAATCAATAATTGCGTATTAACTATTAGATATACATAGTTATAAACCTCAGTCTTCTTCCCTAGGTCAAATATGAATTGCACATCTTTAATGACTATATTGTTTAGTTATGAGAATTTCTGGTGTCGTCGTAACTCTGAAGCGTGGATGTCGAAGAAAGCCGGATTGTCTTCTGTAGTCCCGCCAGCGATGGTGTACTCCAAGTGACGGATGTAGCAGATTGCTATCCTGAAACATTTAACATTCTAAGGTCAGTGGTCACGTTTTATGAGTATAAACCTTGAATAACGAGTAGGCCAGTACATTCGCACTCATATGAAAAATAGTTTTCATAACATACTACATGTATACTATATAGTAATATGTATACCTACTGGATACATTTGATTTGGATGTATTTGAATAACTGGGTTCCTATGGAAGTGCTGCCGGTTTACGTAAATTTTAGCGCGGTCGACATTTTAATGTGTAAACGTTATCTATACTATAAAGCTGAAGAGTTTGGTTGATTGTTTAAACGCGCTAATCGCAGGAACTACTGAACCGATTGAAAAAATCGTTTAGTGTAAGGTTATAAGATAGTCCATTTATCGAGGAAGGATGTAAGCTATAAAACATCACGCTAAGATGAATAGGAGAGGAGCAGCAATAAAAAATATTGCGTAGACGGCAAAATTTAGAGCTTTCTTTGCGTGTGCTAAGTAAACTGTAAAAGTTACTCAAAAATCATATACTACAATATTGTTCCCCTCTAAAAGTCCTAAATAAAAGTCCGCGATAGCATAACTATGTCTGGCTTTTAAGGTTAACCCACGATAACCATTTTTATGTTTATCATAATAGTTCTAAACTAATAATTAATATGTGCAAAATAACGTTTGCTGGGGTCAGCTAGTAGCCAATAAACTCTTACACATTCACGCACTAGTATTTCCGGTGTTGTGTATTACTATTACAAAATAAGGCCTAAACCACGATTATCAAGTATAGGTTTATCTGTCATACTATCTTTAAGCTAAGGTTTATTTTACTTGGTCTAATTTTTTTTTTATGTCGTAATAGAATAGATTTTTTTTTATGTCGTAATCCTAATAGAAGTTTAAACCGGTACTTTGCTAGTCCACGTTTTGTGATAAGGCCGCAATGGTTTGAGTAAACTTGGGAGACCTCCAATGACAAATAGGGTTATTAATAACTGGGCAACAGAATTAAAGATGACGACCCGCGGGGTGCAATTGGTAACATTCACAGTTACATCAAATCACGGACCAGCGTTTAAAAGGTCCTGGGTACCCATGCCCAGCAGGGCATAAATTTCAATAATGAGATTAAAGGAATTTGTTTAGTCTCCGTGTGTTATTCATGACACATGATAGCTAACCTCAAGCATTCAATTTTGGAGTACTTTTTCTTAGTGGGCTTAGTGACGGGTAGCTTGGAGCGCAGCAGGTCGAAGGCTCGGTTCATGTCCCGCATTCGGGTGCGTTCTCTATCGCACGCGGTCTTTTTATATTCTGAAATTTAAGGCATTCATTTGAATATCAGCTTTTGATAGCGTAATTTATTGAGAGCTCCTAGCTAAACACAAAATTAAGCTAAAACTTTCTGCTTTACAATGAACGAGGCCACGATAAGAGTAGCTAATGTTTCTTGTTAGTAATCATTGGGATTGTTTACTTGTCTACTTTACATTACTGCATACGTGGCGAAAATCAACTCTGACATGTTTCGGTTGCAACTTGTTGCAACAAGCACTATTTTTATATTAATTGCTGAGAATTGAGTACCTAACCGAACCTCAGAAGATTTCACTCGTCCCTGTTCATATCGAGGTCATCGACGCTTTGCCAGGTCAAAAAAGAAACGGAGGATAGGGAATGGAAAATTTACAGTCTTTTTAGAGGGAGTAGCTGCCTACAGGTCACTTTACCAACATACATGATGAATACCGTCATGATTAAACTGAATGGTATAGAGGACAACGATCTCCACCAAGAGGACCTAGAATCACGATTCCAGGACCTGGAACCACGGTCTCGGATGTTGTTCCGCCAGGTGTACACGATCAACTGAGATTAGCTGAGACTCAAAATGGATGAAATAACACCTCATTTATAAACATTTGAGATTATCCAATAATAATCAAGGTAAAGGTATTCATTACTTTCACTAAGTTACACATTAAATCTGTGAATTATACGCTCAAACTCTATAACCCATCTCTATAATAATCCAAGAATTTCCTGGAACTTGGGCAGTACGGCTTGGCACTATATTAATCTTTTACGTACCCTGTAATCTTGATCCTAGAATGAATGGGATATATTTCATGGACGGAGGTTAAAAAGGGTCGTAGCACATGTACAGCGAACGTAAGTACAGACAGGTCTTAATCGTGACCCGGCGCTAGCTTGTGAATTCCCCATACCTTTATCCATGTTATAATAACATCAACGCTTGTAGAACATACCTCTAAGTAACAATTTCTCTGTCCGTGTCTACGTCGCTAAACGGTTCGACTGATTATGATGAAATTCTTTGTCATAAAGTGCATTTGAGAATGGTTTAGATTCGCAATTAGATCCGATATATTTTTTTAATTAACTTAATTATTTATCTTTTATTATTATAAAAAACCGATTAGAGTAGAGGATAACGTCTGCCTAATTCAATATTATAAGTAATAATTACTTTGATCAATTAACATAATATTGACTGTTACTAGGGACTATTTAATGAAGCGTCGGCTAATTTGTAAACTTCTATTGCTTTTTAAGTCGAATTACAAAGACATCAGGTTGATCGCTGAGTGTAAACAAAGAAGCAATACATATGTATATTAGTAAATCTAAGATTGCAATACCTTTCTCAAGCTGTAAAGCTCTCTCTTTCCAGTTCATGGTAGAATCTTGATGGGAGTCGTCTGCTGCGTACTTGGGGTTATCCTGTGACTCGTGGGAGAAGTCCAGAGAAGATTCCGAGTTGGCTGTGTCTTGCAGTATCACCGCATCTCTGAACTCTTCGGGTTCATAGTATCGACTTCCTTGAATGTTTTAATGTTTAAAATAATATGTTTAAAAAATCTGTATTGTTTTCTAGAATATTCCTATTTCTGCATGATTAGAATAATCTGTATATCTAACTATGATGCTTGGAAAAGGTCTTTATGTTTTAGGTGAACCGGTGATACGTTTTACATATCCAGAAGCTCGATTGTCAAAAAGTTTGCCACCATTATTATCATACCGATCGATGTGTACAGAAGTCCATATGGACTAAAGATTTGCATCTGAGCAGCGAGCTAACGAATTAGTTTAGCAAACATGTAACTTTGATAAGTGTTCTAATTAAACAGAAAGCTATAGACAATAGTTCTGTTGAGACAGTTTTCTAGAGAGCTTGAAGAAAATTGAAAATTTAAAATTATAAAAACAAATATTTTTAATCGGATTAAAATAGAAAATGCCCATTTAGGTAACTGACTTCATCAGTTTATACATTGGCTCATATTTGGATGTCATGAAATTCATAGTATCGTCGATTTTCATGAGTACCCATTTGTTACTTAAGGTTATCAAATTACGTTTCAAATTGCCTATTAGTCTATTGAATGATAAGATGAAAAATTAATTACTTACCTTCATGGGATGGGTGGTCCAACTCATGGGGCCTGAAAAACGTTCTCCGACGCTCCACATAGTCATCCAACACGTAGGACCTATGATGTGATATAGTTTTATCATACTTCTTATGTGAGAACGTGATTTCTTCCCGAGGTTTTTCGTCCTGTCTACCGATTTCTAGAATGACACGATCTTCCGTTTCACGTTTTTCTTCTTCTTCACCTTCCTTTGTAACTGTATAATTCGCGATAAGAGGTATCGGACTCTCTTCATCATACGTTTGATTGTACATGGTATCTTAATTACTTTAACGTGTTACAATTAATCTGTGGGATTAGCACGTAATACTTTACAATATGTTCGGAACAGCACTTAAACTATATTTTAACCCGTCGAATCTCTACCTGTCGTAGCTAAGGACTGTGTCATACACTTTTCTGTGCTATTGTCATGCATATTGGATCAAAGTTGTATAGTATTGTGTACACAAGTGTTGTCTCCGTGTTGTTAGTTTCGAAGGAGGTTCACGTACTTATTGCTTTGTGTTGATATATTATTAAATGTTTATTTTGTGGCGCTTATCGACTATAATTTTATATGAAAAAAATTAAAATATATTTTGTGAACGACGATTCTTAATCTAAATTTTTAATCAGAAAAACCATATAAAACAATTAATCTTTCAATATTCCTGAAAAGCAGTTGCAGCAAGAACCGGTCAAGACCTTAACACTCGCGGCTTCTCAACTAGACAACAATTCAGGGAACTAGGAGTAATAAACCTACTTATTACTAACCTAACCTATATTCCAAATGTCTCAATGTTTCTATTTAAGCTCCTACGCTTTAGTTTTTATGCTTATAGGGAAAAGATTACGTACCTATACCTAGACGAATTTCAAACGACTTGTTTATCAATTTAAACTTCATTTTTTTATCCTGTTCAGAATTAATTTACAAAAGCAATAAATACGTTATTCCAATCGAAACTTATCGAAGTTAGTTGCTATTGTCAGATCTTACGTTTATTTGCAACTTAAAGTTCGTTCATGTAGTAAGCCTTATTTTATGCTTACAAAGTAGGTAATAATAAAGGGGTGGAATACTGAAATTTTGACCTACTTAAATCTGTTCAAATGCATCGCTACTCCGCTGAGACAAGCTGGCCTACTGACCTAACAAGAGATGTGGTAAATTAGAGCTTTTTGATCTGAAGATCAAAGTTGTGATTCTACAGAATAGTTAAACATTTCGCTGTCGACGCTTCAGAGAACGGTAACTGGAGTTATTACCAGGTCGGTAAAGGGTAGAACCATCTCGCAACAGTAATTATACCATATATAGTATAAGATACTAAATGATCATCAGGGTAGAAGCCTGCAAGCCTCAACACGGGTCTTTCACCATCGCATAACATATAAATAGAGGAAAGCTGCAAATTCATTTAAACAATTAAGTTTGAAGATTTAAGATATGTATCATTTTCTATACATATTATAAAATCCGTCAGCTACGTCTGTCTGAAGGCTCTAACCTCAATAACTTCCTAATAGATTTTTATACGGTTTCACTAAGGAATGGAGGGATTCAACCGGAAGGTTTGTGTGTAACATTCATTGTTTTGTGTTAATTGGATGAAATACAGGTAATTAAATATATTATTGGTTGTGTATGCCGGAAAAAATCAATGTAGGTAATTGAGTGCTTTTATCGAAATCGCTAATATAACAAAACATGTAGTGGAAGTGTTCCTCTTCTATAGGTCTACAATAAAGTGCGCGATGGCATATGTCTTTTAAGGATACCTTACTACAGCCATTATAAGTTTAAAGAACTAGTACATATAATATCTTATTTGGAAATCTATTTCTACGCATACAATATTAGTCGTTCTGAAATTAAATACATTAGTTGATATAGCAAAAAACGCTTGCTCAATGATATACCCATATTAAGATTCCCTGTTGCGAGTGGCATGGACAACACAAGACATCACTGAGACCCACAGCCCGAGAACAGATATTTATCCTCTCCAGTATATTAATCTAAGTATTTATCTGTCAAGGTCGGGAACCGAACCCTGAATGTTTCGCTTCGCAAGGATGGACACTACCAAATAAACTATGGGGCCTAAGCGCTTAATTAAGGCCCATTTAATTTCAAAAAAGATTTTTCTAGATGTTAAATTGAAAAATATGTATATACGGTTTAAGTTAATAACCTGCATACACTCTCAATTCTTATTTTGAAAAGCGGTTCTTCAGTTTAAGAGTTACACAGACGTAAACAAATACAAAATGTTTTGGTTAGAGATTTAAAAAATTGAGAGTCAATTGTAATACGTACATATGTATATGTAGATTACATGTCACGGTGTTTGGCCGCGATAGGACTCCTCTAAACTACTTAACCGATTTTAATCACATTTTGCACACCGTGTGCACTTTGATCCAACTTGAAAGATAGGATAGCTTACATCTCAATTTAAAGTCGCAATATTATTTTATTGCAAATTATTTGTCTAATATCTTACAAAGGATTATAAGATCCATAAGATTCTAGCAGATGGCGGTGTAAGGTAATTACTCTGCTAAATTGAGTAGGTATGTAAACCTTAGTCACAGCAACGCGTTTCAAGGTCTACTAATCTCATACTAATATATAAAGCTGAAGAGTTTGTTTGTTTGAACAGGCTAATCTCAGAAACTACTAGACCGATTTGAAAAATTCTTTTAGTGTAAGATAGTCCATTTATAGAGGAAGGCTATAGGCTATAGAACA
>DWJN01000080.1:0-34136 GCA_018248895.1 Carystus phorcus
TGTCTTTATGTATTGTCCATGGCACCCACGACACAGGGTACCCTAGTTTGGGGCTATGAGTGTGGCGTTATTTATTTATTAATGATTTCACGTGTAGCAAATGTCTATGAAGAACGACATCTCCTTAATTTTAGATGGACTGCTTACACTTTAGCCGGTTATTAAAACATAGTAGTAGCTTACCTAGTTATCCTGCTTCAAAGATGAGTTAGCGGTTTCAATTTCCGGCCGAGACAGACGTTTATGTGACATATTAATTTGTAATTCAATTAGGTATTACTTTAAAGATATGCGGAGGAATTTCTTTCGCCCTTTCTTCGTCTCTTGCCAAATGATGTGTAAATAGCTACACAAAATAAATGATTCGAGTTTAACTTTGTTATGGAGTGGTCATGGAGTTAGTGATACAATATTTTGTGTTGTCCAAGCCTTAGTGACAGGGAACCTTAGGTAATCAATCTGTAATCACATTAAAACTATAGTAATCATCTAAGGTAAGTTGAATTTTATATTTTCCATTTTCTACTTTCAAATAAGTATGTATTCTTTATTAATTACATATAATTCAAAAACGTCATACGATCGTCTATCAGATTACATAGTTGTTTTTCGATTAAAGAGTCCTTGAAAACCACTTTGAGGTTTTACCAGACTGATACATTTTCTTTAAGTCCATAAAATAATCTAAAAGACATCAAGGAAATATTAGATGTGGAATCGAGTGCGGGCGAGAGCGCCATACATCAGTGTCGGCGCGCATCGACACCGACCCGATTTCTAATGCATGCCCGCCTCGAAATGTTGAACGAATTTAGAAGATGGATCGTAATGTACATATTAATATTATCGTAACCAAATATACGCTAATAATTAATGTTATTCCAGACACTAAATGATTTCAAACTGAACTTGTCGTGGATTGTGCAGTTACGATGATACGAGTATACGATATGCATTTTAGACATCAGCCGTGACCACGATCCATGCAACTTGGATATTGCTTACAAAATACATATTGTAAGTAATTACTGGTATATCGATGGTGCCGATTCTATTAATGAAATATTTTTTTAACTTCATATAATCAAAATCAAATCATATAGATATTGTTATCAATAGATATATGTATGTAGCAATATATCGGTATAATTAAATTAAACATCTTTGGACTATTTATCACATAAGTTATATAAAGGTTTGAGAACTACTTAAAATATTTTAACAGTTTTCGTCTTATAATTTTAAAAGAATTAAATAGCATGACATGATTTATATAGCAAATTTAATTATATTTTTTGTACAATTCATGAAAGTTCATAAATGCTTAAAATAAAACACAAACGAAATAATACTAAGTATTAATATTTACAAGACGTATTTATGAGACACTGTCAGTTTTAACGGATGAGGGATTGGGAGCGACGAGTTTGTACTTTTTTCTTAAAGACCTACCTAAGTCATAATAAATTTTAATATTTTGCGGATATAACTTTACTGTAATATAAAATCGCATTTGTAACTAACACAATAATTTGTAAAGCTACCTATTACCAACACATATAAGAAAAAAATATTTTTCATAATTTTCTGAGATGCTACTGTCATAACATAATAATGTGGTATTGGAAGGAATGGTTAACTGTTTAGACAGAATTACTATTTAAATGTCTATTGGCTTCAACCAATTCATCATGGTCAACTACAGGACACGGGTCATTTATCAACACTGAGGAGAGCAATATGTATAACCACTTAAGAATATGTAAGACAAGGTTTAGATTACAACGCAATGTGAACAAAAAAACTGCTTTATAAATGACCGCAATGGACACCATGCCGTATCCCCGTACGAAGTGTCTTGACTTCGATTCATAGCGGGGTACAAATTTGAATGACAAATTTAAATTCCTGTTCTCCGTCTGAGTGCATGTGTCCTTCCTTATGTGTTATCCATTGCATTCACAACACCGGAAATCCTAGTGGAGGACTAAGAGTGTATTGCATTAAAATTAATATAGATGTCTTTACCATCCGAGGCTACACCGCTGTCTATTATCTGGCAGGATAATGGTATGTATACAAATATAATATTCACTAATTTATCACATTGTAACATTTCCATTTTGAAATTATAAGTTCTTGGCAAACCCATCCACGCTTCGTTATAGTTATGGTAACTATATCAACAATCAACTATAAAAAATACTTAAATAAATCCAAAATTTCCATTATTCTATTTCCGTGGAATCTTGGCACTAAATCCGTACCGAGCTTAAATAAGTTGATAAATCGACTTGCATATATCTTTTATTAATGCATTAGGATTGTTTAATACATAATGATCTGAAAACTCAAAACAAATGATACATTCAGATAAAAAAGTATTTATTATCATAAAAATCAGAATTTACAGATGAAACTTAATCGCAAAAATTGCTGCCCTGTAAATGTGCATTTTCGAATTGTTACGTTATTTGCATCTGGTACGGAAGTATCCAAAATAGATTGATTTCCTTGTCACGTTGTCACTAAAACCAAATAAAAAAAACAGAAAATCATTAGAGGAACGTACAAGAAAGGTATTGAACTTTTTGTCTTTACGTATTTATAGATATATAAATACAATATATCACATTGTTATAATATTTCCGGGCTTAAAACTGGAGCCGAAACAATCAGTAAAATAGAAAAGATAAAAGCATTGTCGCCTTGGAACGTTCACGTTTTTGCCAAGGGTCTGCCGTAAAACTTTATTAGGCGCATTAAGGTCGTGGTTGAGTCCTGTTTATGTAATCGCCTCCGGAGACCTTTAGCAGAAAAAATATTAAGTGAAAAAAGAACATACAATGTCAGACTTGGTAAGATTATTTTTACTATAAGCAGCGCTAACACGCTATCTTAAGTAATTTAGGCCATTCGTACTCACCGCGCGAACTTGCAACTTTGTGTACGGAGTTACCTATGCATATAATTAGTTTTTCCCGTTACATATTATAATGAATGTATATGGATTGGATTATAAATTAAACAAAACATTATCCAATATTACTGATAAAAATATATAAACCTTAACATTGTAGTGAAACTTTTGCTGTACATACACGTATTAAGCAATTTAAGTAGAAAAATTTCTCTGTCAGCAGTCGAGCCCCCAAACGGAACACGAAGTCGTTTAGCGGATGGCTCTAATAATTGGGTGGTAGCAGGTACACTGCAAGAAATAATAATAATAACACCAGTAATAATATTAACAACTTAATAACTTTGTTGAAAGTATGATCTTTATGCAAAGTTATACTATTAAGCAGTATGGCCAATAACTGTCGCCCTGGCTTGCATACATGTGATTATGGTTTATTCATCATTGATTCATCTATTAATTTATATTTGTTTGAATCTCTTCTTATACAAAATTGAATATGTTCATATTATAAAATCCTTACCATTGAAATATGAGGTGTATAGATTCTATAGTGAGGCAGAGGAAATGTCTAACGATATCCCCCGCGATTGCATAGATAATGTGACGAAGGCCAATGTCGCCTGATCAAAGGAGGAGTCTGTCTGGGAGTCTACAATAAGTCGAGCTTTGGGAGCAATGACCTTTGAAAACATCAATCTTATCCATTTTACAAATAATGACAATGTCTGTAAGTACCCGGAATGTCGACGGTTTATGACGGTCTGATACGATACCAAGTAGTAATTCAACAACGATGGAACATCGAAACATTTGTCCAAGAACATATTCACGTATGGAACAAGAAAAGGTTGCAACTTTTATTTCCGAATTTTGTTTTAGAATAAGTACAAAGTGACATTGACAAGTGAGCTGTCTGGAAGCCGCATTGTCTCCGCGACGTCGGGCTTACACGGATTTGAGGAACCGTCTCCGTCATCCCGCTTGACTGATTGTTCTTTCGAGACAGTACCTAGTAATTAACTACAAAACTGTATGATTCTCTACGGAACTTGAACATAACAAACAGATTTTATTATATTTGTGTATGTACACAGTTAGTAAATTGTACGTAATAACGTTTATCTGTCACGAATGTCACAGCCCCAGAAATCAATCGAATTGAATAAATAACAAAAACAAGGAAAAGTCCTACTTTCTAATGATTTTGTGTAAATAATAAGTAATATATATATACTTACCTCGTTCAGTTTCTAGCATTAAAGTCAATATACACAATAATACAATTAATTATCCGAGGCAAGATATGTAATAAAAGTATTGTAGGTCGAAGAAGAACCTCCTGACTGAAGAACCTTTGCCAGTGATCAATAAAAGCACCCGTTCAATATTAACAGCTGCCGTATAAAAAGTTTAGGTGGCCTTAATGGTCGCCAACCTTCCATAGAAGACGGTACCTCAAAAAGAAGAAAGTCAGTATAAAATTTTCACTACTAAAAAGGCCCGATTATGATAAAGCCGAAACCAACCGCTAGCGTGAACTTTAAATATGGAAACTTTAAATTTTAATAAATTTTCATTTCTTTACAGTCTTATTAGTTCCAATAATTGTTTATTTTAAATTGGTATGTTAAGTACTGAACGATTCTAAACAGAACAGACCTATCGCCCTACACTGGGGATGGATGATGAATTGACAAACCCCAACTACGTAAAACCCAACGGCATACCGCAAACTGAGTACTTTAAATATAACGAATTTGATTGATACACATGTATGCGCAATTTAATATTGACGTGATGTATGAGTAAGTCAAATTTACTGAAAGAATATAAACTCTAACAAAAATTGTGGAAAGCCGAATGTCAACTCTGAACTAACATATTACTCTATTCGATGGTATATAGGCCTTCTGTGAATTAAATATATAACATTCAGCTTTTAACTGGATAAACCCTATGTATAATAGTACCCTTCCCAAACTTTTAATGACTAGATTATTTTAATTATCTTGATCTGGAAAATATATTCCCTACCCAACGATTGTGATAAGCTTAATTTATCTTTTCTAATGATTTGGTACTTTATATACGATTGAAATCCGCTCATCATTGAATTAACAAGTAATTTATAAACTACCTTGTTTATGAAATCTTGATAATTGGTGGAGCGTGAAATTCACTTCAATACAAATGAAATTCCATTTAACACGTTGGTGGGCAGCTTAGAGATTTCTGAAAACCGCTCTGACTGAATCCGGACTTGACGTTTGATTGATGACGGCTTGGCATCGTTTTGTGAGCGCGGCAATGTTACGTGCATTTACATGCTAACTTGCATAAACAAATAACATTCAAAAATAGTTTTCACGAGATTTGTAAATTCCTTGTGTGAAACAAATTTATTAGTTTATTATTAATAGTTTAATATATCAACATTTGAAATGTTATTTTTTTACACCATACCCTTCGCTCGTAATAACAAATCAAGTCGTCACACTTGAATATGTTAGATCATAACAAGTATTAAACGAAATTTAATTAAATTTAAGCTGAAGTAACTTAAAGCAAATAAAATAGAACGGCCCACAACCCGATTACTATTTTTGCAAGTCTTTATATATAAGGCGTAATAGTATGTTAAGCATAACACAATCATATAACCGGAAACGACAAGTGTTTCCAATCTGACCGTTGACATTTAGTTTACAAAGGCTAGGTGACATTAAGACTAATATAATTAGGGTAAGAACTACGAGAAAAATAGAAATTTTAGAAGTCTTCTCGATCGAAAACAATAGATATTGAGATAAATGTTGTGTAAACCGTATTCATATCGTGAGGATCAAAAAGAACAAAATAAAAGCCCATCTTAATCCTGGGAAATTTAAATTACATATAGTTGGCAATTTTACAATTCTAATAATATGACTCGTAAGTTTCATTATGCATTATAACTACTAACTCAAAGATACTTTCCTTTATTTACACACTTACATATTAGCCAAAAAGTTACTATATAGTACTGCCTTCAACCCATTAATGGCCCACTACTGAGCGTGGGTGTCTCCTCATCACTGAGCAGGTCTAGACTAGAGCGTACTCCACCATACTTCTCCAGTGCGGGTTGTTGGAGGGGTTAGTGGCCAACCCAAGTGTCGGAAGCTTTTCAGCCGCCCAAAGGCCTCCACTGCTCCAAAAACGCTCAAGAATTTTTTTTCACTAGCGGTCATTCATCCAGGTACAGACCGTGTCACAATTGTTTAAATTTAAGCTTACAGTTGCTTAAATCTGTCGATTGCATCGGATCGTTGTGAGCCGCCAGACGATAAGCACTTCAACTAGTACTACCGATAGGAAAATAACAGAAATACAGGGGGAAAACCGTAGACAACAGTTCAGTTCGACTCCTCCAAGTGAACTGCCATCGCTAAGTGACTCCTTCCCACCTCAGCTCATTCCGAAAAGTCACTCGTCGATTGCAACAGCGCGCTAGCGCCATCTTGATAACGAGTCATTCAATCTAATAGACGCTCGTAATTTAAATTAAATATATTAAAATTTGTAATAAATATTATTAATAACTTAAAAATTAAAATATACATTAATTTCCTAAAAATCATAACAGTTAATGAGTATTCATTGTAGTTTAATTTTGAAACATTAATAAATTGTAAACACATAAGTAATTTAAAGTTACCTAATATTTGGATATATTACGCCCCACATCGTTAACTGCGGATAAGTTGAGCCTTTCGTTACAATTTGGAGTTAGCTAACCGCAATTAATCACTTTTTATCATTCCGCGCAGGGTTTTCCCCAATTTACCCGTGTGTACTTTAACATCCCACTAGGATTTAGGATAGTATGAGGGATGAAGTTTTCCCTATTAGGCTAATGTTATTTTCATGATGCCGGCTGGCCAATGAAAAGACTCGAAGAGCTTGTGGAAAAGACGTTTAGAGATATTTTAAATTTAATATGAAAATATAGCCTCTAATGCCATGGTGACGCTGTCTTTTTGGACGGATAAAGGTAGGACCAATCGTAGACAGAGTTATGAATTTGGTACGACTATACCAGTTGGTATCTAATTACTCAATTCGAGACCAGAACTGATTCGTTTACGCTGTCAGAATTTGCTATAAATAAACCAAATCAAGCAAAAGTTATCAGCGAGAGTAAGGTATCAAGTGTTAATAAAGTAAATGGTTTTACCTAAAAATCGGCAAGTGCGTGTCGGTATTCATGCAGTGTAGAATTCCGTAGTCGTTACGTTGTTATGTTACATGGCTCATAAACTTATATATTTACTACCTGTTTTACGCACCTAACAGCTTCATATAAGTATTTGTTATGAAACGCTCGTAGACCAGCGGCTCGGATCGATCGATCGAATAGCAACTGCGTGTGCGATTGGGAGTTGGATGGGTGATCGTTAGTGACAAAACTTCGGAAGGTGCATTAAGCCTTCGGGGAGAACATTGACGTAAATAGCAGTCGTCAAGCCATGTCTATAACCCCCTTATTAAGACGGCTGCAAATTATACTGCATCGCCTTTAACCGGTCATCAGGTCCGTAGACCGAGGAATATCCTCTCCAAACGAACTTTCGTCCAGACGAACTTGGAGCGCCTAATGGCCGCCTTCAAGGATTCGGACGACTTAGTCTCTTTAGACAGTGTGCATCTTGATGATGCCAAGAGCCCAGCTCCAGATAGCACACAATGCTAACTTCCATGCGGTCACTCTTTAGGGAGCGCCGCTAGTACCCCGCCTCCCCCTAGAGCCGTTTAGAGCCGTAAGGCTATTTTAGGCAGTATTTAGTGGGTAGGCATTAGGGCCATGTCTGAGGCCTTCAAGTGGCATAAAACCTTCCGACTGTTGAAATCCGCTCTAGGCCGCTTCGGTAATAAAGAGCGACCCGTAATTAATTAATGAATTAAAAGCAAATAAATAATTGACAATTTTATTATTTCAGAAACTTCTTTTCTACTTCTTCAGTCTCCATTTTAAAGGCTTATTGGAGATAGTTTGCCTATAGTTATGATTATTTTTCACATTTTGCTATAACGTCCTCGGGAAAAATTGCTAAATTATGACTCTCTAGTACTAAGAGTCTGAACTAAAACGACGCAAACGGACATGGCAAAACTATAAGGGTTCTTTGTTGTCTACAAAACCCTACAAAGGCGTTAATTACTTTTATGTTTTAGTTCTACAGTGGAAATCCTACAGTTTCTTTAGTGAACTTAATGTAAATAAATATGCACTGGAAACATGAACAGTGCACAAATGTTATTGTTATATCGAAAGCGTAAGTTTCCCGTATTTGTACGTTTTTTTTTCCGTTTCTTTTTCTCTTTAAGTTACCTTCCTGTAATAGAAGTAGACGCAAAATATTTCACGTTATTTCAGAGCACAATCCTCAACTACACTTGTCAAATTGAGTTCTACGAGATTTATGTGGTATTTATAGAATCTAAGTGGTATAACCCATTATCTGTCATTATTAAAATCATGTTTCTAACATATATTTACTTCTTAAATTAATGAATTACTTGTATAAAACAAAATTTAAAACATATTCACAAACAACAGCAAATCCAAAATAACAAGCTCCCATATGTCCTTTTCATTCAGTGTTGCATCATGCGAACAAAACCACAGACTACGTTAGGTACTAATTAATTTCATTTTAGACAACTTTTATATTATTAAATAATTTGACATCAAACATTATATTTAATATTACCTCCTCCCATTCTACTCGTAGTATTTGATGTATACCTACAGAGGGTTCGTTAACTCCATTGGATGCCTCGAGGCAGTGCGTGCTTTATGTACGGAAGCTGAATATGTGGAACAGGGACTATCGAAGCGCAAGAATTGCTATTTGGTTGTTGTAATAATATTATGAAGTTGTTTATTCTTCTCACGCGTTCGAACTCTAGTGAAATCCATAATGAGACGGACGAATATAAGCAGGTAGTAATTTCAGTGTTATAGCAATAGATGTCTTATCATATTGAAATAACTGTGCGTAGCCATATGAAGTGCTCGTTTCAGTGATGGACAATATCAATAAGCACGAATTGTGGATACAAATTTAAACTGATATACCTTTCCCTTAATTTAAATGGCTGCTTTTTTAATTCAGACACTAAATTCATGTACGAAGTTAGTATATCCTATATACACTATATAGCAAATAGGAGAAACCTACACATAAAGGTGCCAAAAAATGTATACATACAAGGATTATTTAATTAACACATCTTTTTTATTTGTGAACCAATTGAATTACTACTTCAAGTTAACTAAGATAATTCCGTAGACCACATCCAAGTTATAATCGCCCAGACAGATATTGCCGCCGTTTTTCTGGAACCATACTTGCCTTCAATTCATTAATGGCTTACTACTGGGCACGGTTCTCTCATAATCAGTGAGGAGGTTTAGAGCATACTCCACCACGCTGCTCCAGTGCGGATTGGCGGAGGGCTTAGTGATTAACCCAAGTGTTGGAACGTGGACGTGGCCTAACGACTGTTATCTACGCTAACAAACGGGACCGACGGCTTAATGTGGCCTCCAAAGCACGAAAACGCTCTAGATTCTGTTACCGACCGCGCCCGTAGTTGTTTAACTCCATCAATCGCTTAGGATCGACGCAAGCTGCTGGGCTATGAGCGCTTCCAACCAACACTCTAGAAGCATACGTAATATGTTTGTTTTTTTTAGTGGTCATCACGTAAGGCCAATAATAATGGCCTGCTTCAAGCTAAATTGTCACGTCTGTTTTACCAAATTTTTTCTAAAAGTAAAATGAAAGCAATCTCACTACACCAGCGCGGTACTCCACTATGCCATAAAAACTGATGGCGCCGCACAGAAAAAATACTCAACATCATGCAGAAAAACCTCGCAACACTTTGCATGGACCAATAAATAGAGGTTTGCTTCCAAAACTAGAATTCAAAACATTTGTTCTTAAAAAACATTAGAAATGCCGATAGAAAATACCGAGCTCAGTTTTAAAAGCGATATCTACAGAAATTACCAAATTATTTTGCATTTCATAATTAACGATACCAGACGTAGCCATTTGTTTCCCAGTATCCATAATGCATCATTATTCACCGACACAACACTACCACTTCTCTAAAAGCATTAGGTATCACTTTCTTTTTAAACATTTTTGAACAAATCAAACTGAGTTTTGAGCCGTTTATTACAAAAACAATAATCATAGTCCCGCAAAAGACTTACACGTTAGCATAACGACATGATACCGTAATTAATACAGATTAAATTTAAAACTACGCTCCCAAGTTGAAGTAAAACGTTCTTTATACGTGTTGGACCATTATTGAATAGTTAAAACTTATAAACACATGTCAACGGCATGCTAAGTTCAATTTTATAGCTTTTGACGGTATGGGGAAATCTTTAGATCTTTCCAAACTGTCCAATCAAGCGAGACCCCTAGAGATCAAGTTATAATTAGCGTTATATTAGAACACGTATGTTTTTCCGTTCTGTCCAATTAAACAAGACGCCTCGACTCCGCGTAACATGTTTACGTATTTGTATATGTTATACGAGTGTCTATCTGAGTATAAACATACACATTTATTAATATTTTAACCGACTTAAAAAAATGGAGGAGGTTCTAAATTCGTCTGTAATTTTTTATGTCTGTAAGTGTATAACTTTTTACTGGGTAGACCGATTTCGATAGTTCTTTTTTTATTCGAAAGCTGGTGCTTTCCCATTGGTCTCATATCGATTTGAGCGTCATCAGGCGAGTAGTTTTTGGGTTATCGCTAATAATTTGTATTTACTTTACTTGGATTTGGTGAATTGATTGATTATTTGTGGATGAAAAATGAACAAAATAAAATGTATATGATGGTATGTAAGCTCCCGGGCCGGTTTCATTTAAATTTGGTGAAGATCTGATCATTACTTTCGGAGACAGACAACGGAACTATTCAAATAATTACAGCCGATGTGTTACAATTGCGGCAATTGTTGGTTAGGTTAGGTTAGTGTGATCTTATTAACGTAAAAAGGAGGAAGCCCGCGTTAGTAGTGTTAATCGTTAGTCGGTGGTAGGTACTTTAATTGAGGCACCTGTAACGGCACCTACTTCCTAAGCAGTGTCACTCATCAAATTATTTTATCCCTTTTGAAAGCGGTTTTCTTTTTTTGTTAAAAGATTTTTTTTTATTTTGTTCTATTCTTGTAACAGACGTGCTATATTATTATGTTAATAAAATTAGCTATCTGCCGTAGTTTTTAGTCTTCACTTCTGTTGGGAGTTCCCATGATTTTTTTTTTTCTACATAAGTATATAAACAAAGAAAAATCTATACTACTCCAATATGTTACTGATTTAAATAATAACTGTATAGTATAGATTGATTTAAGTGATATTAGTTTTTCAAAATAAAAATTTCAAAATAACATTTTTATAATAGTCATAAAATTGTTATTGTTTAGCAACTACATAATAAAGATTTTTATTTTGAAAAACTAATATCACTTAAATCAGTCTGGTTCTATCGTTACGATTTTCCAAAACTGCACACAACCGCATACAATATCAGGAACATATCACAAGTAACCGAACAGTTAAAGTATTGAGCAAAGTTCATTAACAAAGCATATTTAAAGAGAATGTATTCATGAACTCCCTGTTTTATTCAAGTTACAAAATACGTACGTAAACGAGGTACTTATTACGAGTAGTTACATGTCTGTCGGCGTCATAATGCTCATACGGTGAACCCGTAAACTTTTATATAAACGTCGGTACAAGATGTACTTATCTCAAGGAATGACATTCCGGATAGAATTAAGCCTCCTTGAGGCGCACTTGTCTAACCGTGATTAATTTGTTTTATCTGCTATAAACGCTGCAGGCCTCAGCGATTTATTCACACGAACACCCCCTAATGAGGCAATGTACACGTAATACCGTGCTTATTACGTACTGTTGCCTACAGTAATTTATTGTTTTAAACTGTAATGTTTAAAATTAGTACATTAATGTTTAATTAAAATTTAAATCATTAATGTACTATCAGGTTTTATTTATTGGAATTCTTAAGATTTAAGTATATTTTAACAATAGTATTTCACTTTTCAAAGTGTAATTTGAACAATATGATATCAAAAATAATAATTACATAACAGATTCTCAAGGTACAACGAGGCGAATTATGTTTGATTAAAAGTGCTCTCAAAAAAGAAATCAATTTCGGTATTATATTTCTGACCGTTAAAGTCCAAAGCACTTAATGTACTTGTTATCCGAAATAGTTTATTTAGAATTACAATTTAGACTGTGATTGTGACCACCTATTTAACATATAATAATTATATGTACAAAAATTCTGTCTTAATTTATATTACAAAATACTTCAAATTAAAACATATAGATGTTAGTCGCCGAAACATATTATAGCGAATCTTCGGTGAATGCTTTATTTTTATATAGGTACCTAATTTAATATAAAATGACTATACCCCTACTTATTTAATTACTATCAATTAATTATGAAGGCCATCTAAGTTGTAAAATATCAATTAAGAGCTGTTTAACGATAAGCATACTTTGTTACTTTTTCTGATTCAGTTTACTTTTCTAGAAAGTGCCTCGAAAAAGTAGTTTTAGTAAAATGTGGCTGCTGAAGTTTGATCAGTGCAAAAGTTTTAATTGCCAGTGAACGGCATTTCCAGTCAGTCTCTACGGAGTTCGCTTTTATTTATTTTATGTCTGCACAGAGGCGAAGTTGCAATTTCACAATTCGAGAACAAGCGATAAAATAAGCAAAAGAATAAAGAAATAGCCTTAGTTAGCCCTGTGTTAGTGGGGCAAGGGACGTTTACAAATTAAGAGTCATATATCAACCCATATCAAAAGCCCTATACTTCGATGATAGACCCCAAATAGGACTGCAGTATTGTACTTCGTTACGAGTGTCGCAGTGTTAAGGCTTTTCATAATTGCCACTTCATATCGTATGTCATCTGAATCTTAATAATAATATTATTGCGCTTAAGTTTATATGGATGAGTTCAATCGCTCCAAAACACTGAACGGATCTAAATGAATTTTGGTACAAAGATAGATTATAGTCTGGAATAATTCATAGGCTACTTTGTATCTCAGAAAAAAAATACTACTACTATTATAATTACAATTACAAACGTATAACTTCTTTAACATTATTATGCAACCAAGCGAGAAAATATCATTTTAAAATTGAAAGCATGGAATACAACCTGATCTTTTTTGGAGAAAAAATACTTCTACGTAATTTGTTATTCAATACGAATATAAAATAAAAGTTTTTAGAAAAGTTTCTATACTTAATTCTAGTAGGGAACTACGTCAGGGAGTAACTGACATCGACAAGAATCATAACGCTCATACGGAGAGCTCGTAAAGTTTTATAGGCAGCTTGGTACAGGACGTAACCCGGGGGAGCGACACTCCTCGTATTAAGTCTCCTTGAGATACACTTGCCTAACCGTGATTAATTTGTTTTATCTGCTATAAACGCCGCAGGCCTCGGCGATTTATTTTGCACGAGAACATCTCGATGAGACAATGAGTAGGTGTTTGTACAGTAACTCGCGCTATCCCTTTTAATACGTGGGATAGGGTGGGAAAGAGAGCGTTCGATCCGAGGTTTTTGTGGTATTAGAAAGATAAAGAAAAGCTACGTACGCTTGGTAATAATAATAATAATAATAATAATAAAATCGTTTATTGCCACACAAACAAAAAGATTTCACAAAAGCGAGTACAAAAGAACAAGAACAAATTTGTCTAAATCCTAAAAATTATATAAAAAAAAAATGTGCGGGCAAAGGGAATGGCTCAGCTTTGTACTAACTCAAGACCTCCATAATTGGTCTTGAGTAGCGCTGTTTTTCAGCCACTACCTATCCCTCAGGTGGTAAGCGGGAAGTCAGAATGCGGTGCCCCCTCCTAGCCGCAGAAGAGAAAAAAGAATAAACAAAATCGTGACTACAGTGAAGGAAATAGTTTATGGACAATGCAAACAAATTATTCAATACTTATTAATATAAATTCTTATTTTTACTTAAATTAAATTATACAATATTAAAATTTATAAGGAAGAATATTAAATTGGATCTTGCATGTGTGTACCTATGCGTGCGTGTGAGCGTGTGTGAGCGTGTGTGTGTGAGCGTGTGTGTGTGTGAGCGTATGTGTGTGTGTGTTTGTGTGTGTGTTTGTGCGCGCGTGTGTATTCAATGTTTATGGGAATTTGCTGATAGTAAAAAGAAATCGTGGATATGTAGGGATTTGCTGTGAGCGGTTTTCAAATTCTCCGCAGCGAGTTGCCGTTTTAATAAAGCTAGTTTGTATTTTATTTTAAAACATTCTGTGCTCATTTTGTTTCTTAAAGGAGGGGGTAGGTCGTTCCATATACTAGCTGCAGAGAATTTGAAGCATCCTCGATATCGCTTGGAGTGATGTCTGGGTATAACCAGGCAATTTTGTCTGTTGGAGCGTCGACTGCGGTCTGAGATATCTCTCACCCACGTTAGCTTCTCAAACAAATATTCGGGTTTCTTGTTCCATATAATTCTATGCACAGTGCAGGCGTAGTGAAGCTCTCTCCTAGCACTCATGTTGAGAATACCTTTACGGTTAAGGTATGGAGTAATATATTCCCTCTTGGGTACATTGAAACAAAATCGTACGCATGCGTTTTGTACTCTCTGTATTGCTTTCTCTGTGCAAGTATTGAGTCTCGGACCAAGGACAGTACTACAGTAGTTAAACTGTGACAATACTAAAGAATCGCATAATAAAATTCTTAGCTCTTCCTTCAAGTATGGTCTAATTTTATACAGAGACTTCAGCTTGTAGAAAGCGCTTTTTATTTTGCTGTTAATGTGCTCCACAAACTTTTGTTCCCCGTCCAAAATTAAACCGAGGTTACGAGCACTGTGTACCTGCTGAAGAGCAACATCGCCAATCATTATTTTAACTTGGTAATCCATGACATTCCGTATTTGATTCTTTGTTCCTAAAACTAAGTATTGAGACTTTAATGGATTTAATATTAAACAATTTTTCTTTGACCAAAGATGTATGTTATTAAGGTCATCATTAATTTTTTGTACAGCGTCATGTATGTCTTTGCTGTTAAAAGAATAATACAGTTGTGTATCGTCCGCATACAGATGATACTTACAAAATTTGATTTGCCCAGGTAAGTCAGCAGTGAAAATTGCGAAGAGTATGGGACTTAACAAAGAACCTTGGGGTGTGCCCCTTTGAAGAGACCCAAGTGAGGAGAACTGTTTATTACCATGCTTATCGTCTGTAACTACCATCTGTTGTCTATTGATTAGAAACGTTCGAAACCACTTACATGTGTTTTCTGAGAAACCATAATGCTGCAATTTTTGTATAAGTAATTCCGTGTCTAGGCAGTCAAATGCTCGAGAATAATCGAGCAGAACCATTATACTACTCATACCCATATCTGAAGCCTCCGTAAGGTCATCGGTGACATGTAGAAGCGCCGTTTCAGTTCCATGACCTCTGCGGAAGCCAGACTGATATTTAGGTATGATATTATTACTATCTAGGAACTGTTGTACTTGATCAAGTACCACCTTTTCCAGTATTTTTGACAAAACAGGCAAGATAGAAATCGGGCGTAAATCTTTTAATTCTGTAACACCATCTTTTTTAGGGATAGGCTTGACCAGTGCTTTTTTCCATGTAGATGGAAATATACCTGTTACAATTGACTTATTGACTATCATCGTTATTATTGGTAGGGTCATATTTAAGGTTAATTTTATCATGTCAATATTAATATTATCATATCCAGCCGCCTTTGTTTTAATGCCATGAATAATTTTCCTTATTTCGGTTTCTGTCGTGACTTTTAATTCAAATTTATCGAATTGCTGATAGTGGGTAATGGTCACATTCTCTTTGTCGGTGTTTGTGATGCTCGAGGGTGGGAGATCCAAAAAATGTTTATTTATGATATCTGGATCATTCAAATGGTCGGGAATAAGGTTTGTTTTTGCGGTGCAAATCTGGGTAGTTTTTTTTATGTTTCTCCACAATAATGTGGGGTTGTTATTAGTACTGTACATTATGTTTAGAAATTTTCACGATTGAATTCTCAGAATCTGAAGCGAGATTTTTTTAATGCAGATTTCATCTCCTTTTTATTTAATATTTTTAAGACAAATGATTTTATATACTTTTCGTTAAAACGAATTACGATACATCTTTTATTATCACCATACATATGTATAATCAAAAAAATTATGCGACGAGTAAACTAATCCAAGGACGGTCTAAACATACAATGACCGTAATATTCAACACCATGTCACAAACTAGTGGCGCCATCTAGTGGCTAGTTCAACCTCATCCATCTTCATTTCTCTAACAATACACCTTAAATACCTAGAATACTAATCGTTAAACCCTAATTATAAATCCAGTGTTACCATTGTCCATATTCCAGGTCAGTACGGGCTGGACATCTACACCCGCGAGCGCGGCGGACCGACCGCCATACATCAGAACGGCTCCACTGAGAAGGAGAAACACCTGCTCACTCACTGCTGCAAGTACCTCATCAACAGCAGCAAGCGGAACTAGCACCAATATCGACCTTATCGACTGGGCATAGGGTTACTTCTGGCTTGACAGCACAACTATCCATTTAGAAGTGTTCTTTTATAGCATAGGTATGGATCTTTCAGAAACCTAGTAATATCACGGAAGAAAAAAAACGCATTGATAAAATTATTGCAATCGCTGCGAAAATAACTACATTCGCTGAAAAAGTACTAGATTTGCAGAGAAAATTACTGAATTCGTTGAAAAAAATATGAGACTCACTTAAAAATACTAGATTTGCATTGTAAATTACTGGATTCACTGAAAAAACACTAGAAAATCTCTAGATTCATTTGAAAAAACTCCTAGACTTAATCATGTGCGTCGTAGGACACGTCATAGAAGGCATAAAATAATTAGCAGTGTTCCTTTTGATGTCTAGAAACAGTAAAGACATTGAAACAACCATAATCTGAACCTTAAAACACAGGCCTAAAGTCCATTTTAGGATAACAAAGTGAAAGTGAACTTATAAACTTCTATAAGTGGTACTGAACGATCCATTTTCCTTTAAAAAGATTTGAAAGAAGACTGGAATTTACAACAATAATATTTGTCTATGGCACAAAAAGAAAACCATTGTATAGACATTTTTCTGACTACATTGGCCTAGTAGAAATATCGCACCTGCAATCTAAAATATATCTTATTGTATATTAAACAAAGATCTAATTCCAAGACTCCCAATCGCAGACAGTAAAACATGAAATTTTATTTGACATTCCTTTTATCGAATTGATGTCAATTAATTTTACCTTAATGTTATTTTTAGTGGTAATTATTCAATGCAATATAATTATAAAACAGCATTAAAATGATATATATAGATGTATAATGAATTAATAACGTAATTTTTGGATACCGAGATATACCTTAGCAATATTTTTATGACATAATTTAAGTGTATCAATTTAATATGAAGAGTTATATCCAAATGTAGATATAAATAATATAAATATTGTAGCGATTAGGTTAAAAAAAATCCGTCCATTATGTTAAAATTTTATTTCAAATTTAATTACTTTTAAACAATTCTAAATACGTTTTAAAATATCAACGATAACACATATTTACTAAAATGTATGAAATTATCGTTGAAACTGTATTAATGAGACAAATGTATTTCATACATTTTACTACAACAATATCGTTACGATGAAAAAACCTTAAAGCGTTAAGAATATCACCTTACTACATAACAGTATAAATATAAACATGACAATTAAACTTATATATTAACGTGCGGATCTTACAGAGGGTTGCATTAAAACGATATAGTCACCTCGTTAAATATTATCGGTTGCAACACAGAGCTTTTACCGTAGACTGGGAATATTATAGATATTTAAAACTACTTTATATTCACACATGATATAATAAGATCCAAGCGATTTTATATACACGTAAATAATTGAAATACATATGCATAATGTAGAAAGTTGTTTCAGTTGTTATTTTTTTAAATCAAAAAGAAAATATCCCAAAAGTATTTTATCATATCTTATAATAAAATGTCGTTTATTGCATTCCGAGTCTACGTGTAAAAACAATAATATACATGGCACATAATTAAACAAAAATCATATTGTTTATAAATGAACAACAGTGCCTACTTAATGAGATATCAACATTGCAAACTTTCGAAAGAATTTACACACAATTTGACAATGTTTGTATATAACTTATATAATAATACATGTAATGGTGACATCTCATCAATTCTAAACCGCCGTATTGGCTTTTAGTTAAACTAATTCTAAGTACTAGAGGTTGTGCTGAGGCAATCTAATTGCTTCGTTTAAGTAGATTTATAAAATTTACATCTGATTTTTGTATAGATATTATTACATAAGTTCAAGCTCACACGATTAGGGTACACAATGCTGCATTCTGTAAACTATTACAAAACTAGACTTCTTTAATAAGATGACATCAAATCGTTATTTTTTTCATATAAATTTAGAATTTCAAATATAATATTTTACAAAATGTTGCATTGTCCAAATGCAGGGTGGCGACTTAATGGTCAAACAAGCTAAAAAATTAAAAATTGTCATCAAAGTACGAAAGTCAAAGCTGAATGTTAAGGTTAAACTTATTTCGAAGGAATGGATATCAATTCAGTTTAAGTACTCGAAATATAACTGATTAGACATATTTTTGATGTAACTCTATTAAGACATATTCTTATATGAGACTTAAGATTCTGTTACTAATAAGTTACTAAATTATTTGTTAAAAAGTGTCCAAATTCAAAGTATTGCAATTGACCATTTAAGTCCTAATCCATTAGACTAAAATTAGATCTTATTTTCCATAAAAAATAAATTCAATTCTAATATCAAAACATACGCTTAACCCGCAAGTATTGAAATAGATTGCTCTATTTTATCATTTTATTTTATAAACATACTTTACATATATACATATATTATACGCACAAATAAAATGAAGCAATTTATTAAAACTACGTAATTAACAGTAAGGAATACATTTTTTTTATTTATATTGTATTTTTATTTAATATACACGGCAATATAATGTAAATTTTTATAAAATATATGGCATGTTACTTTTCTAAACTCATTTTGTATTATTTATATCCAGATCTTCAGAGAATCTTACATTTGAACTTACAAACACCTAAAACTATTCATATCCTACCGTTCTTACAAAAATCTTAGTAAATTAAATTTGTGCCATATTCGCTGTATATGTACCTATAACTGTCTTCCTTCGACGTCTGTATATTCTCGTAAATTATCGTATCGTATATTATCGAATAATTCTTTCACCAATAAGCAACTTCTATAGATTACAACTAAAAAACTCATTATTTATTATCAGGTAAGATAGTCAAGAATTTACTTATAATAAATAAATAAAAAATAGAAAATTTAGCTCCCATTTTGTTGAACAGAAAAATCTTTTGTTATTGTAGTTTTTGTAAGAACGTTAGCATTACGAACTACTTACTTAAAAGTAATGGGCGTGGCCCAATTTTAAAATCAGTCAACATTCTGAATCTCACAAGGACGGACGGCAACTCATCTTAATCTAGTCACGATATACACAAATTACGTAAAACCTAAATTAAATCTACATAGTTTAACAATACTAATAATAGGGTATTAACAAAATAATCTCATTTATAGTTCGTACTCGATCGATTTGAATCCAAATGTTCAATATATGGAATGTTATAACTTCACAAACAAAAAAGTTTCAAAATTAAATCCTTTTGAGCAACTTTGAGCAACTGATATTAACTTGAGCGTCAAATTAAACTCGAGTTTCAATAGATTTGCAAGACATACAGTTCCTTCATTTATTTAGGAAACAGCAGCACACATAATAATAAAAATAATAATTTCATAAAATGTAAATTTTAGAATTCTTCTTTGCTTGTCTGCATGCTTGTTTCCGCTAATCACAAAACGACTAACTAATATGGATGCGCTTTTCATTGATGTAAGGAGTAATGTTTATAGTTTATTTCAACTTCCTAACAGACACTTTGGCCAAATGTGTTATATATACCAGGTTCACAAATAAAAAAAGACAATTTATAAGACACTAGCTGCTGTCAACTGTACCCGGTACGCGTTAAATATATTAAATAATCAAATCAAAAATACATATTTAAGAACTCAATCGTTTTGATTCTGTTTAAAGAAGTGCTGTTGGATATTTATACGGGTAAATCTAGGCCGATCGATATAATTTTGGTACAAAAACATTTTTCAGAAAATTCTTAACAAATTTGCTAAAGACATCTATCTTCTGCCGTATCAGAGCCCATAAAGGACAAACAAACATATAGATTGTCAGTTTATAAAATCCCGTCTAAACTATTTTGTACGACTACAAGTCCTAAGGTATAGTTTCCTCAGAGCCAACTAGGGTCATTATTACTTATATTTTAAAATATTCAGTAAGCACTAAGTATGCTATTACCTTTCAATATAGTTTTAAAACCGGTCAACTAACAGAGATATCAATATGAAATAAGTATTACCTTATTCATGTGTCCCTTGATTTCATTTATACAGAAATCATCACACATTATGCTGTTACACATTTCTTCTTAAAATACTTGTATTTGTACAATATGGGCGGATAAGAACAATTATAAAAGTGTCTATCACTACAATACTCGACTAATAAATATTAAATAAATACATAAAGCAAAAAATTAAATACAATGATTATATAAAGTGCTAATCAACATTTTATGTTGATTTAATTTTGCCGGATTATAATAATGTCAAAATCATGACAACATTTAGTTAAAGTATTTATTCACAGGATATATTGTACTCATAACAAAAATGTTGACTATTTTTAAGAAAGTATTTTAAACGAGGCATAACTATATAGTAAAGTTAAAAAAATTTAGTACTTTCTTCTTAGTATAATAAAGATACATTAAAAGCATTTCTAATAATCCATTTCATTCGATTCAAAACGCCTGTTACGTCACATACTATTACACTAATGTATTGAAAAGTCTGACAACTGTCAAATAAGTTTGTAACCTTAACGGTGATACAAATTGACTTATTGATGCTACTGCTTTTGTTGTCACAGGACTTGGCGATGACTTAACCTTTGAATATCGAACCTGTATGTATTGTAAAATGTATTACAACAGTCACCAATTCAATACAGTCTAAATTTAATAAAATAATGCAGAAATTGGAACGGTCGATTGACGCGGCGATAAATACCTTCGACACGAATTCGTGTCGTCCGATATAAATATGTTAAAATACATTTTGAGAAATAACAACAGTATATAAGTTGGTATAAAGGAGTTAAATATTAAGTTCATCAGGCTCTATCCTAGGTACATTACTATTTTAAATTTATATAAATGGCGTTCCATATCATGTTGTTACTATATTGATGTTATACTGCTTGCAGATGACACCTCACTTATTAATAAAACAATTAAAAATATGGTAAATTCTGACAATGGTTGACAATTAATATTTCACTTCTCAATACAAATAAACCTGAATATAAAACTGTTGTATAAAAAAAACTTACTAAAAAACAAATACAATTTTTTGCAATACCTATTTAAAAAGCTACCATTTTGCATTAACCTTATTTATATCTTAATACAGTCAACATCCTAAATCAATGTTAATAAACTATTATGCTAAAATCTCAACCAAAGTTTTAGTTGACTCAAAGTGGCTAGCAACACTAACGGCCTTATTACAAAACGTGGACTAGCCACAGTACCGGTTTAAACTCCTATTAGAGCATGGACTAAACAAAAAAACTAAACTAAATAAACCATGGCTTAAAGTATAGTATTAAAGATAAGCCTATACATAATAATTGGTTTAGACCTTATTTTGTAATAAGGCGGTAAATTCTCAGTCAAAGTTCCTTCCTAGTTGACTCAATATCAGCCAAAGTTGTTTACTAACCTTCCTAGTCGACTCAATATCAGCCAAAGTTGTTTACTAACCTTCCTAGTTGACTCAATATCAGCCAAAGTTGTTTACTAACCTTCCTAATTGACTTAATATCAGCCAAAGTTGTTTACTAACCTTTCTAGTCGACTCAATATCAGCCAAAGTTGTTTATTAACCTTCCTAGTCGACTCAATATCAGCCAAAGTTGTTTACCAACCTTCCTAGTCGACTCAATATCAGCCAAAGTTTTTTGCTAACCTTCCCAGTTGACTCAAAGAGTGCTGACTGAGACTGGTTCAGTATAGTCTGGTGTAGATTTAGACCAGTCCCTTGGTCGCGTTGAGCGTCGCTCTCTGCTCGACGCCGCGGATGAGGGTCCCGAGGAGGCCCTCCATCTCGTTGGCGGTCTGTCGGAGCTGCGTGTTGTCGAAACACGACTCTGGAATTAAATTATTATAATAAGACCGCTGAGATAATTCAAATACAAGTAAAGAGTGAATAGGCTTCTACTAAGTTAATGCGGTTTACCACACAAGACTACTTTACCACTTACCATCAACATCATTTATGTGTCGCCACAACACATCAACGTGTATAATATTGTTTCCAACAATTTATCCCTTGCTCACCAAACGATCCCGAAACTGGACTTCATTCTATCGTAGCGTGCGTGCGTGTGTGTATGTATATGTGTGCGTGCGTGCGTGTGCGTGCGTGCGTGTGCGTGCGTGCGTGTGTGCGTGTATATAATGTGTATGTGTGTGCCTGCGTGCGTGCGTATGTATGTGTGCGCGTGCGTGTGTGTGCGTGCGTGTGTGTTATTAACATACCGTCGACGGTGAAGTTGTGCGTGAGCATCTGCTGCAGCCGGTCGAGCACCGTGTCGAGGTCCGCGTTGAGCTCGCGCATCTTGTCGTTGCTGGAGGCCACGGAGCGGATGTCGGCGGCGAACCGCTGCTCCGTCGCCGATATACTCTGCGACGTGCACTCCGCGCGCCGCCGCTGCTCGCGCTTCTCCACCGCCGCGCATTCCGTTTCTAGAAAGATCGTCAACACCAATTATAAGAAAATAGTTATATACAAAAACAGAATACAATAACGAGTCTATGAAGTCTATAAAGAAAAAATGTTCAAAACATGCAATTTGGATGTGTATTTGTGTGTGATTTATACTTTTTTACGGAACTATCGGACAAACAATCAAATAAGACGTATAACACGACATAAAAGTCAACGTTAGTGAAAACGACGAGTCGTTGAGGGGCTGAATGCAGTGGTGTATCTAGCCAGGCTTCGAGGATAGATAATATTACCATATTAATGACTTAATAATATTGATAATGATGATTATTACGCGAAGTTATACAACTAAGCGGGGTCGGTTTCTGTTGCCTCTTACAGTAACCTGTTCTACCTTATAGACTGTCCCAAGTCAGCCAATAATTATCAGAACTAATTATAGTCGAATAACCATCGGTTTCTGAAAGGTTGATAAATGAAAAATTAACTAATAAATTGTCAAATGTATCGTCAAACGTGATTGACGATCCATTTGATTGGAATAATTGATCAGTTAAATAGAACTGTCAAATTTAACTCCAAATCGTATGTGAAATGCCATTTTGTTTTCCGTTTTATTATTGGCTAGTCAACGTTTCAGAATTTCGAATTGATTTGACAGAGCTTCTAAATTAACACACCTGTTAGTTCAAAAGGATTTTGATAACCCTTTCAGAAACCAGCGATTAGTACAAAAACACCCGCCAACCATTCAACTTACCGTTATACCAAGTGCTAATATCATTCATGGACACAGTAGATATGCTGTCCGATGTGGCATGCACCACCACTGGCTTTAGAGCATCTCCAGACACCGTCAGCAAGTTCTGACTCTCCACCTGCTTGGATGCCACAGAAAAGTTTCCCGAGTCCATACTGAGCACCCGAGGCTGGGTCTTCAACTCCTCGGCAGTCTTGAGTTGCTTATCGTCAGCCAGGGGTATCGGGCTAAACAGATCAAAGGCCTGAGGTAGATCTCTCTTATCTGTGGTAGCCGATTCCATAGGTATGTTGGTGGGGCTTTGTGTTAAGTTGTCCTGTAAATATAATAGAAAAATTGTATTTATTACACTATATTTCCCCATGTTATGGGATTGCTTCGCCTTCAAGCCATTATTGAGCCCTACTGAACACGGATCTCTCCTCATCACCATGGAAATCTGGAGCATACTCCACCACACTCCTCGGGTGCAAATTAGTGATGGGGTTAGAGGCCAACCCAAGTGCCGGAAGTTTTAAAGCCACCCGAAGGCCTCCAACATGGCTTGAGGACGGTTAGTTGCTTAAATGACATTGACAACATTGATCAAACTAACCTTCAATATCTTAAGTCGGCTGATTTGTGCAGATATTTGATTGTAATGTGCATCCACCTTCGCCTTTAACTGTTGGTCAGAATCAGCGGAGCCGTGCAACTGCGACGACAGCTCTTGCAGAGCCCTGAAATGGTGATACACTAACTTTAGGAGTAATATCGACTTTATGTCTTAGATATTGGGTACATACTACATTGACAAGAGGTTACCGAAAGAAAGTTGTATGATATTTAGTATAGAGAACAGTAGAGTAGAATGAGTGTCTCCATTATCAGAGGTTATAACCTGACTGCGTTCCGATTTTTTATTAAAAAGTTACTACTATACATAAATTCAAACGGTACTTATTCTGTGTCTCGAGCTGATGAATGATATCTTGTAATGTATTGGCTGGATTATTGGCATTCCCGGAGGCTTTGCTAACAGTTGAAGTATATATAGCAGGCTTGCCACATTTTCTCCTAGATGAAGCCTGACTTTGAACTTTATTATTAGTCTTCTTGGAACCCTTTTTGCTTGTGCTCTTCTTTTTCGTTGTTGTACAGAAGAAGAACCGTTTTATTCCTTTAATAAAACTAAGACACTCTGATGATTTCACCTGAAAAATACTGTTACTTTATTTAACTATTAATATCCATAATAAGGCTTTTTATATACTAGAAGAATACTAATTTTATTGCAACATATTGATATTATCATTACACAATCTATACTCAAAAAATTTGGTATAGTCATTGTTGACTCGTTTCCTTTAAAAGTAAATTTGATCCAGTAAATAAATTATCAAATAATGTGAAGCCAGTGAAGTGAAGTCAGTGAATTTTTTTGCTGGAAATTACAGACCAAGCTAAAACTCAAATTTTATTTACATTTTACGTGATAATTAGCAGATTCAGAAGATGGTATCCTGATACAAAATAAAACATTTTTTTGCAAAATCCGAATTTACTTAAACACAGAAAAATCGATCCAACCATTTGAGAAATCAGTAGCATACACACAAACAGAAGAATTTCATGTATAAAGGTTTGCTTATTTGATTTAATTAACTACTTCCATAATGTTGACTCACCTCTCCATCAATTATCTCTAACACCAAATGAGTTTTTTTATGTCCGTTAACTTTTGTTAAGTCCTTGTCATACAAGTAGCAGTTCTCACAAAAATATACTTCTGTGCACTTTGAACATTTGAATTTTAGCACCTGCAACAATTAAAATTTGTTCTTGTCTAAATATGATAAAGGCTACTTTAACAAATATTAACTATTAGGGATTGAATTATAAAAAAAAAAAAAACTATTATAATTTTTTCGATATAAGTATGACATTACTACAACAACCTTGCATGGGTGTATTTTCTTTAACAATTGAAAAAAGTACAGAGAGAAAGCGTTCAGAAATTCAAGTATAGAACAAGGAAGAAACCTCATTAAAATTTGTTATTCACTTCAATATAAAGGGATCTGAAATGCGTAAATGTATATACAGCAAGTAAAATAAATCTCATCTAGATCTAATCCGCACCTTGACCAAGGGCTGCACGCACGCTGCGCATGTGTGAGTGGACGCGTCGTGTTCGCGCGTGGCGAGCACACGTTGCGCCGCACACAGCCACGCCCCACTCACACAGCTGCGCACCGCCCACTCCGCGACAGCACGCGCGCTCATACCGAGCATGCCCGCACTCTGCAATAGACAACGGTTTTTTTTTTCTCAGAAATTAAAATATCACTTGAAAGCATTGTAATTCCAAGATCTTTTCAATTGCCTTCCCTGTTGGGTATACCAAAAGCATGGTGTCGTAATTAGTGCACACTGCCTATTACACAACACCATGTAATCATTATTTTATAAATAAAAGTTTTCTCTGTGTTATAAATTCAACCATAAAAGTTTTGAATATTTGAGGAAAGAAGATACACTTTTCTTTAAACTTCCAAAACCAAACCATGCAGTACTGTACCATAATTCATTTTTTTTTTTATTGATATTACTAAAGCTTGTTAAACCTAAAAGTAAACAAAAAAAATCACCTGATAAACCATGGGAAATAGAAACATTGCTACTCTTGTCCTAGACTATTTACACAATTGTGGATAATAGATTGGCTTCTAAGTTTAGCATAACTCTGGTGTGGCATAATTATTAGTTCTAATTATCAAACCTTATCAAAACAAGAATCAACATCCATTTGTATCTGATCCATGGAACTTCCAAGGTACTTGGGTAGAGCCGTAACATGTACCAATAGAGCAGCCAGCCGTTTGGGGGACACACAACCATTGTGGTCGGCACAACAGTTGGCTAGTGCTAGCCATTTGTCAGCTACAGATTCCTCACTTAACAATATTAGCAATGTTTTTGCAGCTAGCACTCTCACTGGACTTTTTCTGTCCCTATAAACAAAGTAATTTGTTACTGAATTAACAGAGCAATTAGAATACAGTTGTGCAAATAATAAAAAGAAGACTTCGAAATTAGAACTCTTCTGTAAGCATATTTCATTAGTGTTTTATAAAGTAATATTTACTAATAATTTTTAATAATAATTTTTATACATTGTATAAATACAACATTTTATTCATAAAGTGGGTAAACCTTGTCACCAAAGCTTTATATCAAAGTCAAAATCTATTACAAATAACAATTTCTGTAACATTACACCTATTTTATAACAGACAATATTATATTCAGTAATCAGTAACTAATCCTATAGAAAGTCCTAATGTCTCCATAGAAAAAAATCAAATCAAATCTATATTGTTATTTGGAAACTTACTCATCGTAAACATTGAGCAATAAATTAATCAATAAATCCACAGCCAAGTCAACGTCACCAGTAAAAAGACCTTCCTTCTCAGCTGCAAAGTATATGTCAGCAAGAACAGCCTCTAACTCAGCTGTATCCAACGATAAACTGCTCTCAGAAAGACTTAGCTGATGGCGTGCAAATACTCCGGAACTAATGCGGAGTGGAGGCACTACAACAAATAAATAGTATACATTTTTAAAAAAGCTCAATAATCTTAGAAGTCCTCCTACACATTAAAGGCAATAATTGTTATCAATCTTCTTAAAAACATTATTAGTTGACTGCTTTTAGTTTAAAAAAACAGTATAGAGTAAAAAATATTGAAAGAATTATTCAGATATTTTTATTTCTATACACCTTTTGCATATCTTTTACTTTCTATTTTGTGGCAGGACCAAGCTGTGGAAACTAGTGAAAGAACTGAAATAGAATACATTATGGAAGAGCACAGGATGTCACACTCATTATTTGTTTAATTATTACTATATAGTTACTTTATTATTTACTTAAATATTATTTATCATGTCTTAGTATAGACCAATACTAAATTATAAGTAGCATCTGAAATTGAAACTAGTAGTTAAACTCAAAGTAGTAGCATTATAATATTTGAACTTAATCTCACCTCTAAGTTTGCTTTGCAAAGCAAATATTTTGAAGCCTATGCGATATGCACTGTATTTCACCCCATCGTATTCCTTCAAAGATTCAAGTATCCTCCGAAATTGCGGATGATCATACTCTTGTTTTCCAGTAACTTCACTGTAAAATAGGAAAAGCTTTTTATTTACATGTAATCTGTTACGATTTGAAAGTTTAGAACTTAAAAGGTGAAAGTTTATAAACCTACTTAACATAACAAGGGTAACCGGCTTCGTTCTCTATTTTTTTCCATTCAGTGGTAGCCATTTCTATTACTCTAAATTCTCTAATAAATTTCACTAACAAACATTTTATTATCAGATAAAAGGAAATAAATAAGTGAGATCCACAAAATCTACCTACAATACAAACAAAATTGAAAAATGAAAACAATCCATTCACTTAACCGTCATTGCACAGTTACAGATAAGACAAGCACGGTATATTGTGTATTATCTATAAATATGAAGACCGAGGAGTTAAAATTTTAATAACTATAAGTTGAAAGAAGAAAGAATGAGATTGTATACTTTACACATCACATCATCTTGTTTGATATTTCCTCTCTAAAAATAAGATTAAAATAGGTACCACAAAAAGTTCTAACGTAGGTTACTTTTCTGAAGTTTCACTTCTATCGAGTCAACCGAGTGTGAAACTATGAAATGTACACGAATAAATATTTAATACAACAAAAATAAATATGTAATTAAATTAATTTTATTATAAAATTATGCCTAACCGAATTGTAACTTTTAATTAAATTTATTTTTTAATCCACTTCAAATATACACAGATTTTTTTATCAAAATCGGTTCTACTGTTTAAATATGTTCAATAACATACACACGAACAGAAGAATTATTTTATACAATTAAGATATCTTAAGTTTATGCGTGACACGAAACGACGTTGTAAATGTAAGCATTAGTATGTTTTCTTTGTTCCAAATAACAGGACACAAGTATTTACTACCAATCACGTTTGAGATTAGATAGTTTAAGCTGTATAGTAACCAATGAGCGACGTTTATATAAAATTACATTTCTGAACAGATTCTTCTTTGTAAAAGAGACGCCATTTTGCAAGCGTCACTTGGCGGCGTGTCGGGTTTCGGCATTTTTAACAAAGTTACTTCAAACAAAACTTTATTATTGTTTTGATTTTACGTAATATGTCGTATCAGTCCAGTGTAGCGCAAGACAGTTTAGCTGCAGCGCAATTAGAAATGGCCGGTAACCCTAATGCTCTGGCCTTGCGTCGGCCATTCGACCCAGTGGCGCACGACTTGGAAGCTAGTTTTCGTTTGACACGATTTGCCGATTTAAAAGGAAGAAGTTGTAAAGTACCACAAGATGTACTGGTTAAGCTCGTGGAATCCTTACAACAAGACTATTCGCAACAGGAGCAGGATCAATTCATGCATGTGGCGATCCCGCGCATTGGTATCGGCTTGGATTGCTCGGTGACGCCGCTCAGGCACGGTGGGCTTTGTTTGGTGCAAACGACGGACTTTTTCTATCCTCTTGTGGACGATCCCTACATGATGGGGAAAATAGCATGTGCAAATGTGTTGAGCGATCTATACGCTATGGGTGTGACAGAGTGCGACAATATGTTGATGCTGCTCGGCGTGTCAACAAAAATGACAGAGAAGGAACGGGACGTAGTAATACCACTCATCATGAGAGGATTCAAGGATTCCGCGTTAGAGGCGGGTACTTCAGTTACTGGAGGCCAGACAGTTATCAACCCTTGGTGCACTATTGGAGGGGTGGCTACTACTATTTGCCAACCTAACGAATATATCGTACCCGATAATGCGGTTATGGGCGATGTGCTGGTGCTCACAAAGCCGCTGGGAACGCAAGTAGCTGTAAATGCTCATCAGTGGCTTGACCAACCTGAACGTTGGAACAGAATCAAGTTAGTAGTGTCTGAAGAGGATGTCCGTAAAGCATATCATCGTGCAATGGACTCAATGAGCAGACTCAATCGTATCGCTGCAAGATTGATGCATAAATATAATGCTCATGGTTCGACGGATGTGACTGGATTTGGTTTACTGGGACATGCTCAAAACTTGGCTTCTCATCAAAAGAATGAAGTATCATTTGTAATTCATAACTTGCCAGTGATTGCCAAGATGGCAGCGGTAGCAAAGGCATGTGGAAACATGTTTCAGTTGTTGCAGGGTCATGCACCCGAGACCTCTGGTGGACTCCTCATCTGTCTCCCCCGAGAACAAGCAGCGGCTTACTGTAAGGATATTGAAAAACAAGAAGGCTACCAGGCCTGGATTATTGGAATTGTTGAAAAGGGTAACCGCACTGCTCGCATCATTGACAAGCCTCGGGTCATCGAAGTGCCAGCAAAGGATTAAAATTAAATATTCATGGTGTTTGAAGTTAAAAACATTTGATTAATTTCTTATATGTAAGACCTGGATACTTTTAACTTTATTTTAAAGCTATTGACATATAATTTTAAGTTATAACCGTTTTATAAGTCATTGACACTTGGCATTTCATTTCAACTGTTCTGTTTGTAAGTAATGGCTAGATGGAATCGTGGATAAAAGTCATACAAAAGCTTTTAGAGACCTAGTGTTTTGGAGTTCATTATGATGTATAAGAATTTATCACTATTAAAAATTAAGACTATTCCATTAGGTACCCATTGCTACCTAACATTTGCAGCTTGTGGGATATTTCTGCAAATTGTGAGATAAGTATAATTATTAGAATAAAGTTATTTTTCAGTCATTTCCTGCAGTTTCATTGTTTTTCCTAGTAGTTCATCTGTAAATTTAAATTTTTGAATGTGATTCTAGAAATATGTTAATTTGAGAATTGATTTATGTTAAAATATTGTAAATATAAAGTACTATTTAATAACTAAATGCTCCAATCCCTGACTATTTTGTGCAGTGACATGGATATAATTAAACAAATGCCTATTATCTAAGAACAAATATTTATGTTTTGAATATATAATTAGAGACTTGAGGATTCTTATCAACTGGGCTTTAGGATTGTTTAAAGCTGAGTAATGTTAACAGACTTAAAAAAATAATGTAAAAAATATTCCTGTCTCCAAATAGAGTACTTTACACAAAATTGTGACCTTTGCTGTGGAATATATAAAAAAAACAAAATTATTATACATAAACCATGTATTTCTCTGGTCCTGAAATACCTATGGAGAATAAGTCTACAATTCAAGCCAAAGTAGGGAAATTAAATATAAAATTAAAGTTTAAAAAAATCATACAAATTTTACAGAACTAATATTATTACATTACAGTAACATTAATATTTAGATCATTTTACATTTGTTTTCTTGCAGTAAGGTTTATTATAATATCTAAATAAAAAATTATAAAGTGTACATACATGACTGTAGAAATACTTTACTCCTTGCTTATTATCTTTTGTATCTGACAGGAATGAATGATCTCAACATAGTTTAAAAGTAATGCTTACTGCAGGCTGGAGGTCTAGAGAAAATTTTGTGACACCACTGCAGAGTGGAGGTCAGTGAAAGACTTAAATAATACAATGCCTTTAATTAAAGGCATCCCACAAGATTGTACCATTCCATTCAACTGTGTACATTTTAATATTCTTAACAAAGTTGTAGGCTCAACATAATGCATCTTTTAGTAGTATAATCATATAATTCTCAAATAACACAAGAGGTATACCCGAAAAGAGAATAATACCCTGAAATTTGACAGTATGTTTGCTTTTATAATCATAATCAAGCTTCTATGTAATGCTGTCTAAATTTTGATATGCATATTAAACTACTAAAATGCTACTGCCTTAGAAACTAAAAACAAAATATTGGTGTTTACATTTAAACTTCTTGAATTTGAACCAGTTCTATAATTAAAAGTTAACAGTTAATAAAAAACTGAAATAGTTATGTGATGGAGTTTCATATCTAAATGTATAAGTAATATTTTATCAATCATCCTACACATTTCCAAACATACATATATTTAAACAGCAGCCAGTATAAAGCAATTAATCCACCCTAACATAAAGATCAATGTTATTAAAAAAAAACAATAAAATTAGAAAAACATCAAGTAAAAAATGCACATCTTTATGAAAAAAAATTAAATAACAAATTTTACAACAGCTATTTTTTGAGCTTAGAAAATAAAATTAGTGTGCCAAATTCACATTGTCTTAAATTTTATATCATATACTGAACACATTACTAGCTTATCTTATCAAATATTTAGTGAATATGAGGTAAAATACAATTTTATATTAGTCTCATTAATAAGATATTTGGACATGTTATAAACATAATTGAGTAAACTGTTTGTTGTTTTTTTATGTTGAGTCTTATAAGGAATCTACATAGTCTGTGCATTTAACGGTATATCAATGTATTTTATTGTAGTAATAAGACAATATTAGCATGCCATCATTTTTCAACTACTATGAATTTAAAACTACCATTCATTTTATTAGATCAATAAAATTAGAACAGTTATTTATGTCATAACATCATGTTAATTAAAACGATTGCATTTGCTGTTCTAAAAATCTTTTGTACATTAAAAAATATTTGAATAAATGATAATTACATTGAAATAAACATAGCAGCATATGTTTTTAGTATTCAAATGGCACATCTTTAGTTATTCTCCCAATAAACATAGAACCAGTATGTCTCACAAATCATAGTGAAATTTGACCTAGTAATGCGGAATAGAAACACTTTTATAAAACTGTCATACTCTTTGTAATGTCCGTAACTGAAGCACAAAGTAACAAGTACTGCCTCCAAATAGTTTCAGTTTAAAGGAGAGTTTAAACATGGCCTTTTTCGTGGTCTACTTTCATCGCCATTCTGTTCTATGTGACTCTGATCTCGTTTCTTGGGAGAGTTGTTGTTCTGTAAAAAAAATATTAGATAAAACATTTTTTTATATGCAATCAAACTAGTTTTAGTTATTTAATAACATTCTTGATGTTGTTCAAATTGTTTAAGTACTAAGAATGCATAAAAAATGTGAAAATTGTCTTAGTGTTACAAGCTATTATTTGACCAATATTATTTAGACACTATTTTATTGGTTCTGATATTGGAGCAGCATGATAAAGTATGTCCTATGTCGTTACAGTGAAAGCAAAAGAACAATCCTCTCGTTAATACCACATAATTACCTTTTTCTCCCATTGTTGATGCAAATATCTTAACAATATATTCGTTTTTTCCGTTACGATAACTGGAAAAAATAAAGACATAATTCACAAATTGATCACTTAAAAACAATAACAAACATTATAGTACACAATACTCAACTTTGCTCGGAAGGTATCTCTTTAGTAGGAAGATAAATCGAAGGTCTTTTCGAACAGTTCCTGATTCCATGGTCAGTATTGAATAGAGTGAAATTGTGTTCATCGTATGAGGGCAAATCTTTCAAGAATTCCATCACAGACTGCAACAAAGATCAATTTATGTACTTACAAACGAAATAGTAATTACGACGCCAAGCATGGCTGTTTATTGGAACCAATTTGACACTGAATAAACAGAGTATATGCATACAAACCATTTTAATTTTATTTTGATATAACTGAGACCTACAAAAAAACGATAAATAACGTGTTCAAGCAAATGAACAGCAAGGTAAATGAAAAATAAAACTTTTTACAGTCGCTCACAGAAGTTCACAAGAGCAACCAGATGAGAATGACATACGTCATGTCATATCGTAGATATAATAAATTATGACAACAAGATTCTACAACAAAGGGGTTTGTCCACAGAATACATAGAAAATTATTATTATTTTTTTACAAAGCTCGCTACACTTTTACTGAAATCCTTTTTGTCATTAATATTAATTAATATTATCGTATTTCTTAAAATTACCTATTAGTTTACCCTTTTCAAATTTATCGTGTCAAAAATGTATGAAAAATCGTATTATTTATGGGTTTTTATATTTTCATCAGCTACAAATAAATGTTGGCTATAACAAGATCTCTTTAGAGTATTGTGTTCCTTGAACTAGATGCGTGTGTCTAGATGAAATATAAGTAGAATTTATTTATTTATTCAATGGAAATAAGCATATAGCTTAAAGGGGAGTTAAATATTTCCTAACAAGGATTCTACCTAAACGTAGTGAGACATAAGGTACCTAGGTCGAATATGGCCAGCCGGTAAATATGGCCACACACTTGTATAAGTATGAATAAAACAATTTATA
>DWJN01000081.1:0-34083 GCA_018248895.1 Carystus phorcus
ACTTCCGACACTTGGGTTGGCCACTAACCCCTCCACCAATCCGCATTGGAGCAGCGTGGTGGAGTATGCTCTAGACCCCCTCAGTGTTGAGAAGAGACCCGTGCTCAGTAGTGGGCCATTAATGGGTTGAAAGCTCTACCTTTCTTTTGTAATAATAATAGCGCTAATTAGTGGTACTAGTGCCAATAACTTTGACGCACGTGTTGTTTGTTTGAAGACTTGCAAAGGATATCATTGTAAGAAAAATAATAATAATTACACATACGTAATACGCATATTAGTTCATAAAATCATATTAGTTACTTTTCTAACTAATTGGCAATGTTCAATATACTACCCATTACAAAATCTCTCTAAAACAATACGTATTTGGCACTGGGAAATATACTGGACACGCAAATTTCATTGAATATTACGACAAATCTGTAATAGCTGTTATAATTTTAGTTTATGTACACATAATCACAGGTTTTGTAAAATATATTGACATGTAAAAAGTAAACATTGATATATAAAATAACAAATAAATCGGGAATTACCGAGAGCGGTCGCAGCACGCCCTTCCTCCCTGACATTTCAGTGGCGACTAACCAGCTAAAAGCACACACATCTTGCTCACAATTTTATATACATTACATCACTTTAAAAATAAACAATTGAAAATGAAATAATAAAAATATAGTTATAAAATTACGCTGTATATTTTTTCAAAGTTGATGTCCAGTATATTGCACACTATCGAATTAAGGGTTAAAACTACCAGCATAACGCCATGTGCATAAATTGCTCCTTTAAATTTATCTAGTGTCATTACTAACTGAATACACGTAGATGCTAAGTGAGTGTGCAAAATTATTTTACCGGCTATTGAAATCCGGCTTTTTGAGATACAGATGGTTCCATACGTATAATGGTAATCGATTCAAGTGTGTCGACATTACCTTCAGAATCATCAGTTATAAGAAGCAATGCTTCGAAAAGCTATTCATCATACGATTTGAATAGCACAACAGTTTTGGCAATATCTCTAGAATTACTTTGTAAATGCTTCTTGTGAAAATTTTCGTAACAGACCCATCATCAGGTTAATGAACCGAGCCAATCAATTGAATAGACAATCGTGACCGATAAATCCAAAGGACTGTGGGATTGGCTTTTGATACTGCAGTATCGATATTTGTAGGTAAGTATCGAACAATATTTTTATTGCCTTGGAAGGTACATCATGTTATGTCGGTCACAAAGTTAATAAGGACATATCACAAAAACAAATCGTTTGACGCAAAATAGTAAAAATATTCCAAGATTAAGTCATTTATTTTGTCTTAGGAATTTACAGTGAAGTTCACGGAAACCGAAACCTTTGAACGGAACCTTTGGTCACGGAAACCGAAAATTTTAGTCTTCATCATTTTATTAAAAACTAGGTGAGCCAGCAAATGTTATTTTGCCTTAGAACATTTTATGGTTCTATCTTTTAAAGTTTAGGCAGCGTACGCAAAATAATTAAATTTTCTGGTTGATTTTTTAACATCTTGTGTCCGAAAAATCCAATTATGTTTCGGAACCCTATTTTTTCCAAAATAAAATATAGCCGATATATTAGTCGTGGATAATGTAGCTTTTGAATGGTGAATGAATTTTTAAAATCAGTTCAGTAGTTTTTGAGCCTATTCATTACAAACAAACAAAGTTTTCCTCTTTATAATATTAGTGTAGATATTGATATTGTGCCACACGAACTGTGCCAGTAGCTTCTAAATTCGCACCGCGTAAACGTTTCATAATCCGCCGATACGGTTAAGTCAATATACTATCGGGCGATAAAAGATTTTATATTACGGAACATTTTTAAAATGAAAACCTGTCCCGATTTAACAAAGTTTATTATACGAGTATTATGTTGTCATAGCTTGCGTGATTGTGTTTACTCTGACATCCTTTTATTAAAAACGTGCACTATCTTTGCAACTCAGTCAGTGTTGCAATCTAGTCAGCCTTGAGTATATTCAGGTGATTTTGTTTATCTTATCTATTTAAAGATAACGTTACAGCTGTTTCGCAGTTAAAATTTTGTTTAATAATCTTTCAACACGGAAAAAATTAAGTTACAGTTATCTTTTTCTAACAATCTAAAATTATATGATTGGCTTCTTATGGTAAAAATATTTAACGCTGAAATTATCAAAATACTATTTTAAAGCAAAAGTATTCTGTGTTAACTGTGGGGAAACCCAATATAATGGTAAATATTACTCTTGCTTAGTTATCATAATATCATTAATGAAGGAAATAAACTGTATACATTAATGGAAAAAAAACATGATAAAGGAACAAAGAAATACGAGACAAACAACAGACCACCTGGAGTGAACAGAACCGCATTTAACACTATTCTAGGACAGTAGCCCCGCTTTGAGATAGTAGTACAAATAATTCTATTGTTGTTAATGATGATAACCTAAGTTAAACTAGCCTTACTAATATAGGCTCAACTAACAAAGATAATACTGAGAAAGTACATTTAAATATCTAAGATATTGAAACAAAACTAAAAGTTGCGTCCTGTTCTGTTGGCGCTTTCCATAAATGTCCGGGCGTTTCGCGAGGCGACGCGAACTGACCAAAGAGGTTAACAAGGAAGTTTCAGATAAGCATAAATTACGAACGGTATGAACTCCGTGAACTGTACGGAAATGTGGTTAGAGAAACAATTTTAATTGTTCGCCTTGGAGTTATCTTGAATGAATTCTATTTGAATATATTAAATTGATGATTGAAACAACGAAAGTTAGTGTAAACAGCTTTTGGCTAGTTCAAAGCAAAGAAAGCTGAAGCAAGTAAAATATTTTATACTAATCTTTCACTTATAAGGAACTGCAAATATGCAGTTTAAAAAATCAGAGAAAAGTATGAGAGAGGTAAATGCGCTATGAAGCACACCAGTGTTTTATATAAACAGTATATTTCTAATAGGTCGACTCTTGGAGATTAGGAAAGGGTTGAAAACCAATTCACTCGTATAATTATTGTAAACTGATATAATTAAGTGTGAGAATCACACAACGCGATTTCATTTACCGAATCTTGTCGCGAGATTAAAGTACTTATATTTACCCAGTTTGAAAGTTTTGAAAATTAAAATCAATCAAAACAAATTATTTAATATTTACTTATTTATCTATGTACATAGATAAATCTCGCGACATGCTTTTATATCATATACATTGTGAAATGACGTTATAAGTCATCAATAGTAATGTTTTGTATGATTAGAATTGAAACAGAAACATTTTAAAACTATTTACGTAAAGAATTTCAATGTCCGGTCCAGCGAATAGTAGGTACTTATGAGTTTATAGCGTCGCGCGCCATTAAAACTTTCTGAAACTATTCACGGTACAAAACAATTTTACTAAGTATCCGAGTTTCGCATCGGAATTAAACGTATCTTTAGTGTAGTTAGTTGGGATAATGGTGTACTGACCAATGGCGACGATCGTAACACACAGCTTTAATTACAGATTGTTAATGACGATGATAGAGGTCGCCACAAGTTCATTCCTTTATGCTTGGTTTTATAATAAAAATCTATATATACGTATAATAAAATCGTAACCGATGAGACATGCACATTGAGAAAAACTATTTTTGACGGTATTTATTAATTTGTATTTAAAATGCATATGGATTTTTAGAATTTTTGTGCGTTTGGTTCCAAATTTCAAAAACGGTTTTATTAACCCGAATGTGATATAGTGTAGCTTTGAGATAAACTAAAATCTAGTATTTTTGTAAGTATACGAACAAACGAACTACCTCATGGTAAGTAGTCACTTGGCGAACCGTGATCATGTTTGCACTCAGTGTATATGTATGTAAGTGTAAATCATTATTATATATACATCAATCTAAGAAGAAAATATATGTAGGTAGGTGTCATTTTAAATGTATGTATATGTCGTCACAATTTCAGGTTACTTGTAGGTGAGTGAGCATTTTATTATCTGTTTTATTAGATGCAATGCATGTTATAAAAGAGATGCTTCCTGCGCTCCTTCTCTATGTAAACTTTATCTTCAACCCAGTAAAGGGAACAGCTCTCTCGTCATCACTAAGAAAGTCTACCACGCTGCTCCAGTGCGACTGGTGGATGTCAGCATTAGCTATGCCAAATTTCGTACTTTTTCGTTAGCGTGATTATCGTATAAAGGGGTACATAGTTTTCGCATCACATATTTAATATACACAGGTACATTGAATCCTTTCAAATGGAGTTACAGACAGCTATGGTAGAATTTTGTTTACAAGCGAACAAATTTTAAAACGATACACAAAAAAGAAACCTGAAAATGTTTCGTTATACGACCGCGGTAGGATTATTTCCTTTATTTTCCTTTCTTTTTGTATCTTTGATATTATTTCTCGCGCCATGAGTTATGAATCTCTAAAAATAATGGAGGCGGAAAAACGATATTATCACGAAAATATTGTACGGGGATGCCTTTATGTTTCATGTGTTGATATTAATATGTAAAGCGCGAAAACGATGTGTAGTATGTTGGTGAATTATTCCACCAATCCTCACTGAAGCAGCGTGGCTCACAATGTTTTGGGCCTCCTTTAAGAGAGACGTGTCTCCTGTACTGGGTCATAAATGGGTTGAAACCATGGTGGATTATCATCTATTATATTACTAGCAATATTATAACGTTTTTATCTCTCCATGAAAAAATGCTTCCACCTCCTGGTTTAATTTAGCCACCAAAGGAGTCGAGTCCAAGTTGTGGCTTTAATGTCAGTATAACCTTTCTTTCTTCTTTTTTCTTCTATTCTCTTGTCTGAAAATCTGTGTTGCTTTTTGTATAACTAGTGTTCATGGGCGGCGGTGACCACTTACCTTTATGTGGCTTGTCTTCTCATTCGTCGGCTATTTCAATTAACAATGCTTTATTATTCTAACCTGCATGAAGGTTTGAAAAGGTTCTTGATTTCGAAACGAGAAGTTGCCAGTTAGTTATATCTTTTGCAACATGCATAACGGAATTTGCTTGTTAGTACAGTACATCGATGTTCAAAAGAAACCTTCAGGTAAGAAGAATAATTTAGGATTACATTATTTACAAAGTAAAAAAATTAACATCTATTACCGTTTCTTTACGAGGTCCGTGGCCGTGTTACATGTTTTGGGTCACACAGAAATTACGATGCATGTTACGCGTTTTTTACTTTGTATTTGCTTTGGATATTTTTTTTCCAACAAATATTCTCAAAAGTATTCCGTTGTGTTTTTATTTGCAATATTTTTGGTAACTTGACATAATACATTTCTTGGCGTTGGATTTTTGAATATTTATTATGATCGTGTCTCGTTATAACACAATCCGCTCTTAACGCCCTTTTAAAACAATCTAATGTATTGTAAACTATTGTTATGTCAACATAAACAAGAGATGAGTAACCAATAAAAGCGTTTACCTTTTATATATTAGCTTTTTATCCTCTCGACTGACTTTAAACACTCGAGCTTCATAAAATTTTAGTATACGATCCTCGACAGTCGTATGATCATCACATTGTCTAAATATTTTAACCACAATCCATTTTGAGCTTCGAGTACTCCGTACTTTGTTCTTATTTTCTTTTCATTGATCTTAAACTAAATTTACTTCACTTTAAATATTATTTGTATCGGTTATGTCTCAAAGCAATTTTGTGGTTCGTAAACTAAGCCCCTCTATTCCTACAGTACTTAGGATGTTTGTATAAGCGTTTTGCTTAGGAAATGTTATTTTTGTCTCATATCGCTTTGTTATAAAGGAGTTCGTCGCAAGTTTTGTTTTGGTTGTAATGAGGCTGCCTAAAATACCAATCACAATCCCATAATGGGCATATCAGTAAGAGACGTCAAAAGATGACCCCGTTTACTAGGCCTTCGCGTAACTATAATATCATCAATATAATATAGTAAGCCATTCATATCATTACTGGTATTTTCTTGCTAAGAAGCCTACCTAGCTAGCTTCCACTCTTTTGCTTAAGTAAATCACCAAATGACTCAGGCTCAGCTAAGCGCTTGAGAGCCATTTTTATCTTCCCATTTTTTTCGCCGGCAACGCGTTTGTGATCTTTGGTGTTATTCATTGCCAATAGTGACCGCTAACCACTACGCTCGTCAATTCGTTTATTCGTTTTGTTAACTCGAATTATAAGATATTCCTCCAAAGAATACCGATATATTTCTGATTGATAAAAACCAGGCCTATTTAATTTTTAATGTTCATGCCATGCTAATGAATTATCAAGGCTTATTGTCACATTAAATAAAGAATCACTTTGCCAATCAGCAAGCATTCTGTTCGTTTTTAGTATGTACACAAAAACTCTCAACAAATGAAATTCAGTAATCCAACCAGCGTTTTTGTTTAATTTTAATCTTAATACAATCATAATTACTTCTTTTATTACTATTTTTTAAATCTTATATTTTGAATTTTAAATTAATTAAGTTTCACTGTACTTTAAACAAAGTGTTCGAGATAATATCTTTTTATGTTACTATTCATAGTTCGGTAATTATCTCTGTTTGGTTGTTATTATAAAAACAATTGAAAATTAACGAGCAATTACCTTTTAATTGCATACAAAAACAATATGCATATTTCTGTAAATTGATTATATTTTCCGGCGATTGGTTCCCGTTTGCCAACAAATTATACAATTTAACTGATTGTATATATTTTCATATCCTGGTAGTATAGGTTTATATAGTAGATATTTTCTAAAGATCAATCGTGGCAGTAACTACATACAATAATTGATGCGTCTGTTTGTTTGTCAGATCTTCACATAATTGGTAAAGATTTTTCATGTAGTGTTTTCGGCAATTCAGGGCACTGTGGACAAATGTAGCTAGATTATGGGGTTCCATCCCTTGTCAACGGAATTTATATTACACGGAAAGCATTCACTGTAAAAACCGAAGTATCGGTCGATAAACCACTATAAATGTCCAATGATTACTCGTTGAGATGGGTTGCCGAGGAAGATGGAATTTAAATATTTCACGTACCAAGTATTCATGCTGGGAAACTTAACTTTAAAATGAAACTGACAAAGTGCGGAGTAAGACACGGCAAGAATTTTTGTATGAAAAATTTTTAGTCTGAGTTGTTATAAAATTTTGGCGAAAATAATTCATATGAATTTAAAATTGACTTATCGTAAATTGCACGCATTTTACGATCTCACGAGTATTCACAATATGTATTTTGTACGCCGATATTTCAACTCAACTGCAGTGTTGATGGTAAAGCTTAATACAATTTGTCGTGGTCCGAAGAAATTTGTCATATATCATACCTCAAAATATTTTATTTCAATTTAATATAATTTGTGTTATACAAATACATAACAATTTGAAGAAGCATTTGGAATTTTATTCAATTAAATATCTTATTGTTATTCTAAGCTATTCTAATGAAATACCTGCAACACTAGGACAAGGACATCTTTTATGCGCAATGAATTCGAGTGCGCCCAAGACTTTTAAAGTCCATTAAATGTCTTCTTCATGGAACACGGAAATGTCCAAAGCTTGCTGAAGTCGGTAGATTTGTAAGATGACCATGACTGACCAAGAGCCTAAACGCTCAAAATGTCATAGTCTACATCGTACTATATCGAGGTACACAGTAGTTAAGGAAGGAATTTATATTAAACAGGAGGAATGCAGTGCTCAGGAGCGCCGTGGCCTTATTGATGAAGCTCATAAATATGATAAAACGATCAGAGTAATTGCTTTTCTACATCCCAGCTCTTAAAATCGTTCATACAATTATGTTATGCCGCATTTTTTATTTTCTGTTTAAAGATCGAATCAATGGCAATATCTGCACATTAAGTTTTAACGTTTCATAGTGTATGATAATTATCTAAAGCTTGAAAAAATTTAACGTTTTTCTATCGAATTTCCTTTCAATTTATTAAGAAAGCAATTATTTATAATATCATTGCAAAGAGCTGAATAAAACCATTTAGTAATAATTATAGAATTCTTGATCACGAAAACTTGATTCATTAATGCAGTAATTAAAGCAGGAATTAATTCTAAAGTTAGCGAGTTGAGTAACACCCAAGTATCTATGCATACGGGTACTGATTTATATGTTGATTTATAAAATTTGTACGACAATTATGTTTTGTATGACAATTATGGTTGCAATGAAATATCAGGTCACAACATGGTGAGACAGGACGTGCGACGCCCACGCCACCACGCCGCCGCGGCGCAGGAGAAACTTGCTTTGCGACATGGCAGTTGCGTGTGCGCAGTATACAGTATATACTAACTACTCAGATTTAGCTGCTTATATGTTATTCATGGCTACCACAGTAGATTGTAGTAGGAGACTAATGTTTATTTTAAAGGACAAGAAAACATAATAGATTGTATTCTATTGAAAAATAACACCGGGTCTCGTATGATGTACGAATATGTAGAGAGATGAGATATGATGAGACATACTAGAGATGATGAGTAAATCTCTAAAAAGATATTCAAGATCCCAGGGAGTAACAACCTTTGAAAGCAATGCTAAAGAAGTTACCAACGTATTTTTGGACAAATAGAGCGAATTACCATCCTTTACAAGATATGAAAACAATCTGATGTATAATTTATTATTATGTATTTTTTCGGTATGTTTAAGAGAAAAACTCAGAACTCATCATACTTTTTTATGTATTTACAATGTAACAACATTCTAATGTACAAAACAATTGACCAAAAAGGAAAACTATCTTCAAAAGGGATGAAAAAATTCGATGAGGGAAACTGCTTAGGAACTAGGTGCCTTTATGGACACACATTTAAAGGAACTGTCACCTACTTCCTAAGCAGCTTTGACATTAATGCGCTGCAATAGCTAATAAATAACAAAAAACAAAGATTGACACACAAGAATATGAAGCTAATGAATATGAAGCTAAGCTAATAAAGCTATGTTATGTTTGCACATTTACGTTATTAACCGTAAGTGTATGGATTTCTTGTGTCATCAACAGTATAGAATTATGGACCTGTCTGGAAATAAAGTTTATTATGTAACATTTGTTTTATACTAAACATTCAGATATATCTAAGACTCTGTTCACTTTGTAAACAATTTATTCAAACGAACGCTGTGGCGTGGAGTCAGTTTGTCGCTCGTATAAATGTATCGCTTATTTTCGCTGTTAAGCGTCGAAAGTTGTTTACATTGCAGCAATCATTAAACCGAATGTAGGTACTAAACGTAGACACACTAAAATATACCCTGTTCGTAAATTACTGCGACCACGCTCCACGCACGTTAAAATATTTGTTTGTGTTTTAAATGGAAACGTGCTCTCGATTTTTGTATTTTAAGATTAAAAAAAAACCCTCCGGTTTTCAATTCACTTGTATTTTTGTGTGTAACTTAATAACTTCTTAACAGGTGTACCGATTTGGAGGATTCTTTCCCTATTCGATAGCTGATGCCTGTTATGTCATCTCACTTAAATTTGAGTGACATCTGACTAATAGTTTTGAGTTAATTGCATTCAATTGATGTGTATGACTTCGGAATTGGAATGTTTAATACAATGTATTTTAATTTATGTCGGTTTTTCTTTTGTCTATTGACAAAACGATTATGACTTTTACGTTTGAATTTAGAGTATTTATTATCCGCCATTAGGTATATAACTTTAAAGTTGTTTGTTTGTATTTGTGTTGTATGGAGCTTGACATTCTACATTACAACTGATTACAGTCTCTGTCATTTATCTATGTAAATAGCCGACGAGCCTGATGATAATAGATTTCTGTCGGCTATGGAAATTAACAACACCAAAGACATTCTGGATTCGTTGCCAGCCAAAAAATGAGAGAGCAGACAGACTGACTAAGCGACTAAGCGCTCAGCATTCATTTTTAATGTAAACCCAAACGATAAGGTATACGTTTCGTAGCGATTTGAAAAGGAATTGGCTTTACAGTAGAATTGGATAGAACTACAATTATGCTAATTTGATTTGTGCCCTGTTTCAATTCTAGATGCATGGCGACCCTACAGTATCTGCAAATAGTTTAATGGAGAGTGTGACGGGGTCCGTTTAGTGTTTAGGGACACTCGGGCCTCACTACACCTGCCTTGTGTCGACTGCTGCTTAATTGTTTGAATAATTGGATTGTCTTCAAAGACTTGCTTTATAGTTTGACTTTAGAGTAGCTAATTAGGTTTTTGAAACGTAACGCAATGAAACATTCGAAAGTTAGTATACGACTTGGTATCTCATTGGAATAAACACTAAGGCACATATACCCAATCTGTAGGTATGATAAGTGGTAAGAATAAATGACATGACAAAATTTAAGAGCATGTTTTATGGCTTATACGGAAGGGGTCGCTTATTAAAATAATAAATATCGCCACACACTCATAGCCCCAAACTAGGATACCCTGTGTCGTGGGTGCCATGGAGAACACAGAAAGACATTTACACACACACCCAGACCGAGAACAGAAATTTAAAGGGAATCGAACCCGGGATCCATCGAACGGCGGGTAGGTATATACATATATTTATATTTAATATTAATTATTATAATGAGCAATCTACATATAAATAGGAAAACAACAGAACCATTTCTCCTCTACTTATCAACCGAGTTTAAAAACAAGGATAGAAGTAGGAGTAGAAAGATGTGTTTAAAATTGTAAATTCATGTTTTCTCCAGAGTATTAATGATGATGTCGGTTGAATTTCGAACACTCGTAATTTTATTGTGTAATAAAGGTTTTATTACATTTACCTATTCCTGTTGTAGAAAGAGAAAGTTTTCTATTGAATGTACCTACGCGTTAAAGATACTACTTTTTATGCAAAAATAATTTTGGGCATCAATATGTTTAAAGACAACCTTCTTTCAATTGTGATGCAGTTAGTTCTCATTTCTACTGAAATCTTACTCACTACTGCGCTGGCACAATTATCTGTCCAGTGTCTTGTTCTATCAATAATCTTTCATCTTTTATCGGAACTAATCCAATGCATCAGAACAATTAGTCAGAGCATAATCATAACTGAATCGTTTATCAGAATTGCGATTTATTATTATAATATTACAGTATGTCATTGCCGCCTACGCTATGAGCTTTGTGTATTATAATCGCTATAAGTAGGAGGTTGTATACTGAATACAAATTCGATTCTATTTGGAAAACTTTTAAAGTTAGATAAATTCAAAATCTTTTGAGTAATTTGTCAATACATTTATGCTCGTGATTTTTAAACAATTTCATAACTTCGGTGCTACAAAAGAAAGACTTTAAATTGGGTCTTTCGAGAGTATTTCAAACTAGAAAATACACAACGCTCGCATGAATTTACATATTGCGGTATTTTCGTTGCGAAGATAAGGTAGTACATATTGCGGTATTTAGGAAGCGCTCATAGCCCGGCGGTTCACGTCGATCCTATGCGATCGACAGAGTTGAGCAACTGCGGGCGCGATCGGTACCTGGATGGCTGACCGCTAATGGCAAAAATTAATTGAGCGTTTCCGTGCTTCGGAATGCACGTTACGCCGTCGGTCCCGGTTGCTAAGAACATAGCAGTCATCAAGCCATGTCGGAGGCCTTTGGGCGGTTTAAAAACATCCGACACTTGGGTTGGCCACTAACCCCCCAATAATCCGCACTGGAGAAGCGTGGTGGAGTATGCTCTTGACCTCAGTGTTGAGGAGAGACCCGTGCTCAGTAGTGGGCCATTAATGGGTTGAAGGCAATATTTTCTATGCCGCCTTACTGGGAGTCCTAGTATTGAAACGGTTATTTAGATAATACTTGAAAAATGACTCATATTATTCTTAGCCAATCATTCAATGAGAACAACGACCTCAGTTTCACTTGCAATTGATATTACCCAATGATCATCGGTGGTCCATTAGCCCACATCATTAATGAATCAACTATTGATGCGTCTTGTTCGGCCGTACTAATTGCTTCAGATGACACTCGACACATCGATATTGAGCTTCATTAATTAATGATTATTGGTGAACAGTTCACCAAGCGTAGATATACATATATTTTATAAGAGTAATGAATTTGAAGAACGAATATAAAAATGTGTAGACTGTAGAATTTTGATGTCCTACTTATTGGTTCATATGGATAGCTTTAGGATTGTTGGAGTTTTACCCATTTTTAAGTCCAAGTAAACCTCTATTCAAGGTGTAATCTTCAATGGACGGGGCTATGAGCTCTTAGATATTGGGCTCTGTACGTATGAAGTGAAAATACAAAATTTATTCCGAGTTACTTTTTACAAACGCTTTTCAAAACCACGCCGCGGCGCCGTTTCAAGAAATGTTTGCCGTCATAGAAGAACAGAGCAATTTCCACGAAAGATTTTTTTTCAAAGTAACAGGTAGCTCTTGTGTACTATTAATAATTATGGATTTATATTAAGACTGACATACAGTCTTGTCTTTAAAATAATTATCTTATTAAGATTTCAACATAACAATAGTTTTGACATGAGATTTAAATTAACAGTATGGCATTCCGTTATTTCGAACTGTATTAAATAATAATATCATCTCACGAATGCCTAGGTTGAATAATTACTAGAATCCTCATAGAGCTCTTCTAGAATCCTAGGGCCAGCAATGAGCATTCATTTTCTTTTTCATTAAAATCGCTCCAAGTCTTCTATTTTCTCATTTTTTGTCTATAGGCGTATATAAATAAATCTCCAAGGAACATGAAAAGTTACATGAATTCCCAATGTAATACAGTTCTATTGGTAGAACCGTTGAAAATATAAAAATGCTTCTATGCAAAACTTTAAACAAATCGTGCACAACTTTTAAGCGTTGTTTATAATTGGCTCAACTTGCTTTTGGAGAACACCTGACGCAAACGAATGAGCAAAATTCTTTTGGCAGGCCCTTAGCGCCTGACACGGTTCTTTGGACCCGTATGAACACATTTCATAAATATCGGTTATAAAATATATGACGGATATACATATGTAGGAGTATATATGTAGGAGTTCCAGAATTTACAAGAACTCTTTTCTCAATTTATTGGTTTAAAGCAATTGGTTGGGGCAAGTTAAAGTAAAAGTGTAAAACATACTTCTTTAAACGTGGCATGGAATCCGTAGAAAATAGATCTTCTTAAATTAGCTTTAATACACAAATTTTAATTAACCACGAGATTTTATTTAAAGCGTAAAGTGGTTATGGCCTAGATAAAATTAAAAAAACCTAAGAATAGTTTGATAATATAATACCTTCATCAATGAAGAAAACGACGAAAAAGAAGAACAAGATTAGTTTAAAATCATTATGATAACTTTTTAAGTATTTATAAAAATAAAAGCAACAAGCGGGATACCAGGCAAATTCAAAGTGAAAATACTTATAAGGCAATTGTGAAGACTTTAATTTGTAACATCTTTGTCAGTCACAAAGCAATTAATGAAAACCACAAGATATACAACTTTATCTGTTTGGTAAGGTAATTGAGATCATGGATATAGCATTCCTCGGCAAATATTTGTTTCAATCAGCCGTCTCTCGCCCCACGTCGCCCGCCTTCGCTGTCAAACAAACGGCGTGAGCTACGACTTGATGGGGAATGACATTCACTAATGTTATAAATATTTCTCTTCTATACCAATTAATGATAATATCATTAAACGTGAATGCCACAAAGACATAGTACGTCAATGCCACAAAGATATCAGGCATTATTTTGCGGAAATCCATTGTTATCAGTTAGTATTATTTTGTCACAACCCGCGAGAAAAATGTGTGATAGTATGTACTCTTAGTTTTATTGGTAACGTTTAAGATAGGTCAGGAATGGATATGAACGGATTAATGCAATTTAGACGGATAATGTTGCTTCCAAGGATATTGGCGAAGAGCCAGAAGCTTATGCAAGAAATGCCCTCGAGTATGTCATAGAAAATAAGGTATTTGCACAAAAGACGGTGTAATTTGTTATTTTAGGATTTTGAACATCTATTTATACTAGAACCATCAGACGCAAACAACAACAAAATTCTAAAAAAAAATCATTATTAAATTTGGCGTCTATTAATTAATGTGAGTTAATAAACACACCATTAACATAGTAACATTCATGACTGAAAACCAAATATATATCTGTTACATAAACTGCCTCGATGGGTTTAAAAAAATCGCAGGTTCACAGTCAGTTAGGCTAAAATAACTTTATTCAAATCCTTATTAATTACACCAAAGGCTAACACGTAGCTACGAATTTAAACCTATGGCTACTCAAAGTAATCTATGCTGTTAAAAGATAAAAGTAAACAAAAAAGTAATAAGGTATTTCGGAAAAAATCTGTGTTTTCGGAATGTACGGTTTTATTATGGGTTTAATATTTTCTGTATCAAACAAAATCGTTGATTGTTCCTGTTAATTCTCCGTAAGATGATGAAATTCAAACTGAACGTTAAGTCCACAAGAAATTAAAATCGTAATGAATTGGTTGAACGGGATTCGAGATAAGGGTGCGATTTGGTAGCGCCACGCGCCTCACTCCGATCATTATTATTTTTTGCATCGTCTACGCTTTCCCCTTGACGACCGCCGACCGACGACCGACGACCCTCGTGACCGCCTTCCGACATCTTTAATTAAACACGACTTAAGACTTTAATGGCTTTAGGCAATTTTTTCACGTACATCTACATTTAACAGACCAACTCGATTAGGAAACGTCTGGAAAGTTTCGCGATACGAGATTTCTTTGCGGTTCCTTCAACAGATTAAGAACTTCATTTGCGTATTCGACTGAAGAGTCGTGTTAATTTCGAATGGCTGATCTTAGTAACTCTAACTAATAGTACCTTAAAGTTTCGTTGGAAACCAAAGGGAACATGTTATAGGCGTCTACATTTTTTTAGTTCTAAAACCACGTTTACTTATAACATGTAATATGCAAATCTTAGACTATCAAGAAGCCTCCTTCCCTCCCTGACATTTGTTTTGGTATAGGTAATCAGGAGATTACGATGTCAGTAACTATCGTACATAGTAATATTCCACTTTAGTACAAAGTTTGTGGTACCGTTTATTTTGATATATATAATTCTGTAATAAAATTATCATACATTCCTGTAATAATTGATTGGTTTTGCAATTACGAGCCAGGTCGATGGTCGAGTGACAAATATTATAAGCGTATCTACAGTATATTAAAAAGTAGCTCTTTATCCCCACTTACGTTTATAGTGTACATCTGATTTATTATGATCTCTATATTGTGTATACCTAATAAAATAAAGATAAATATAAGTTTATGTACATTTACATTATTTTCCTAAGACGACCAATGCCTTCAATACTTACATATCGTAATACCAACAAACATTGTCTACATATCAATGTTATTTCACCAACAGAATTTATGAAAGAAAGATATTCCTAGAAACCATTTTTTATGGTAATTATGGGAATGGATTATATTAGACATATTTTAAATTGGATCAAAATTGTAATATCTATCTAATGTTTTACAAAAGTGAGTTTTTTATTTTATTGATAATTATATCTGATGCAATATGCTTTATTGCTCAACACTTACTTACCTATGTACATACATATGTAATGGATACGCATAAATGAGTCGAGTTACATAATAATAAGAAATAAATGAATACCTTAAAACGCTAAATCATAAAATCCTCCGTTTCATATTAATACAAAATTTATGGACTTCTCACACACTAGCAATATAATCATTGAACGTACCTGTTTCGGTGTTTAAATTTCAACGAAACTACGAGTCAAATGTGATATTATTCTCAATGTAAATTAACTCTTATAACGTTGCATTAGAATTCAAACTAAACTAAAATTTGTTAAAGTATTACGACTTTAAGTGGTGAGTAAGTATAAAGCGCTCGTATTCCCAATAGACGCCTGCGAGACTTTGGTAGCACGAGTGCGTCGCAGTTGGTTGCTATGATTGAAATACTAGGCGTTGGTGTGCGCTTAACAAAATATTTGTTATCTATTATGGTCTATAAAGATATTTATTGTAATTATGCCTTAGTTACGCTTTTATTATTCTTTTTCCTTTACATAATCTGTATTGGTATAAACTCAAATGATTCAAATTATCAGGACTGATAAATTTGAGTCTTAAGTAGCGTTTCCTGCATTATCGTATAGAGAATTGAAGTTAGTATTTGTTATGGAGTTAGGAGCGAACATTTATGTGTGTATTTCAAATTATTTATCATTTGTTTCAGTGCAGAAAAATAATTCATTATAATATTGTAACATATTTATGTAGTTTCCTCTTGGTACTCTCTGGTCTCTCTATATGTGTTAAGACTACTACTTACGTGTATATACTAACATTTTTTTTTACTAACATACTAGGTTAGGTACAATCGTTACATCGTATTTATTATTTAACTGTCTAATAGTTTTGTTTTTATTCCAGGTAAATTTCAAGAGTGATCCGAAAGTTTGTAAAAGGTAATTGTTGCCTTCAACCATGAATGGCCCACTTTTGATCACGGGTCTTTCGTCACCACTGAATAGTTCTAGAGCATTCTCCAACACGCTGCTTCAGTGCGGATTGGTGGAGGGGTTAGTGGCCAACTGTCGGAACTCTTTAAGCCGTCCGAAGGCATCCCACATGGCTTAAAGACTGCTATCTACGATAACAACCGGGACCGACGGCTTAACGTGCCCTCCGAAGCACGGAAGCGCACAAAAAATTTTTGCCACTAGTGGTCACCCATCCAAGTACCGACCGCGCCCGCTGTTCTGCGCCCTCTGTCGATCGCATGGGATCCACACGAGCCGACGAGCTATGAGCGCTTCAAAAAGTAATTAGCTAAAAGAAATCGTATCCTCATTATACGAGTGTTAAGAAACATTTGGAATGCAGCCAAAGATTTTTGCTGCAATAGACTTTAGTAGAATTTCCTGCAGTTCTTAATGTTTCTTTTGTTTGCTGAGAATAAGCGTTAATTAGCCAATCCATTCAGAAATTAAGTCGAGTCTAATTTATTATACATTTTAATTAATCTAATCTTTAACTTGCGTCTACGATTCTATCAGTCACTGCGGGCTTAGTATTGAAGAAGGCCATCAGGTTTTATATTATTGTTTTACGCTTTTACAATATTAAGGTGTTATAAACGGTCAAGGTATAAAAACAAACTGAATAAAAAAGAAAAAATAAGGAATGAGGTTGAGTTCTCGTTTAATCAAATCTTGATCCTGTCGCGATTCATGAAGATAATGAGGATTGAAGACCGCTGGTTTTAGTGGGTATTCCGCAACCACAAATGTTGGGACGTTTTGTACATTTCAAGAGTGGCTGGGAACTTGACGGAAGAAATATCGAAACCACTAGGATATCTATTTTTTTTATTAAAAACTACGACCTACACTTCATAATTATTTTCGGAATTAAAATAAATTTATTTGTTAATTAAGTGTAACTTACATGTAAGTGTTTGTTTGAATATCATATCACTGACTTTATTATTCTATTCCAATACTAACACACAAATATTAATAAATTACTGATAAAGCCAGAACAATAACTACATATACATGTTTTACGTGTGACACATACCTGGTTTGATTACTAAAGGCAGCAATTTGCGTACAATAGCATTAATAACTTCAAATGGATGTCTCATTCACTTTGTAGTATCAAAGCCCTTTGATTAGAATAATTAACGTGCGGAACGCCGCGACTGCTTTTCACTTCGCTTTCCGAACTCGTGCAAAACTCCAATAAACCATATGCCTGTAGTGACTTCTATAGACACGGTCAAATAATTATACAGTAATATACAATTTTTTATTGTACTTGATTATTGCCAAAATTACAGTCCATTTTCTACATAAATTCCGACGAATTAACATAGCGAGTGGAAATTAAAAGCGAGGAAAACTGCACGTTGTTTTATATAACTCATAAACTCATTTTAAAGCCCCGTTGGCTGGAAACTTAACAATTAAATCTTAGTCTTTTTCTTTAATAAAATTTATACTGAGAACAGTCTGTAGTCGTAATCAGACTTCTTTGAATCGCCAGTCCAGAGAAGCAGTATATCTGGTTAACAAGGCAAATTACTATAACTAGTGAAACGGGGAAACTAAAAAGACGCAAACGAAGGTTAAAGAAAGATTTGAAACGTTAATTGTATTCTATTGTTGAACGAACTCAGTAGATACTCTCAACTTGTATCTGACTAGAACAATACGGCACTTAAACTGTCAAATTAGTTCTCAATTCCCTTACTGGTTTTAAAATAAACCAAAGGAATTTAAAATACAATTCTAATTAAAGAGTACTGTTGATTTTCATAAACCTTTTTTTTGTTGGATAGTAGGTAACGTAAAGAATATTATATTAATTAAAGGTATACTATATTAATAGCCTAGTTAGTAATGCCTGCGAAAAGAATCCACCCAGGTCCGATTCTCGATGTGGAATTTAATGCAAACTGAAATTTTCGGTACTTATATGCTAAAGAGCAACAAGAAACAACATTTGTAAAACGTTATGCGGTTGCTATACTATAGAGGTAGTTAAAAGCAATGTACTGTTTTTTGCAAATATTTTTGACAACAGTAAATTACTGAAGTAATTGCTGAAGAAAATTGTTTCGAGACAGATCGAATTTTTCTTTAACTCCGATCATCACGGAATCATGCCCTTTAGTCCCTAGTGGTTATTTTCAATAAGCTTCCCCGATTCAGTCGTAATAAGGAAGGTGTCGCTATTTAAGAATAATTTATTAGCAATCACATTTCGTTAACTAATGCAGTATTTTAATCTATTTCTCGTTCGAATTCTGTTATAATAGTCTACTTATTGAAACAATTTATATAGTAACCCACAAATAATTCAATTTTACAAATGTAGTGAATGCTAAATCAAAGGCGTAGATACAGAGCATAGTTCCGGAGTCTCCTTCGATTTCCGACCGGGACAAATGTTTGTTCTCAGCTTGTGTGTGTTAATGATGTGTTATTTGTGTTGTCCTAATAAGGGGTATGAGTGTGTAAGAGTATATATTATTTGGAAATGAAATATATATACATATAAACGATTATTAACGTTGACATAAGTGACAATATTTTAAAATGGCACTGACTCTGATCAAGTGGGTTAATGACCTTACAGCAGGTTTCCGCTGGAGGCTGGACTCAGGGGTCGGAACCGGTCTGAACGACGTCATTTGGCGAAGTTCGATCCAGCGTAGACCTGCAAATCTATACTACTCGTATTTATACTAATATATAAAGCTGAAGAGTTTGTTTGTTTTGTTTGTTTGAATGGGCTAATTTCAGGAACTACTGGACCGATTAGAAAAATTATTTTAGTGTAAAATAGTTTATTTATGGAGGAAGGCTATAGGCTATATAACATCACGCTGAGAGGATTAGGAGAGGAGCAGCAGTAAAGAAGATTGCGAAAACGGCAAAATTATGAGCTTTTCGTTGCGTACGCTGAGTATACGGTGGAAGTAACTCAAAAATCATGTTGTTACAATATTGTTCCCCTCTAAAAGTTGTAAATAAAAGTCCGCTACAGTATATATCTTGCTTTTAAGGTCAACACACTATAACCATTTTTATGGTTATCATAAAATTGTTTTAAAATAATAATTTATATGGCAAAACAACGTCAGCTAGTTAATCAATAAAAATATTTAAACAAACCCGTATTAGTCAGGATTCGTTAATACGAATATGTTTGACTGAAGTGAGCATGTGTATAGCATGAGAGGCAATTCCTTGCAATAGTTTCAGCGATTAAAGGCACAACTGAAATTACTATCTAGTAACAACAACTTGCCCTGTACTCGTAATTGTCTATTTACGTTACTTGACGTTTGTGTATAGAATTCTTTTTGAGGTAAAAAACATATTTTTTCCGTACCACTAACAAACAAGCCATCAGAATGAGAAACTATAAGTATTACAGACAAGGTCAAACTTATCTCGCACGAGAAATTACCTCAAAGTTTTTGGGTAATATTTGTCTCTGTCGATCTACCTTTGCAAACTTGTCTAACTCCCATCATAAAGGTATGGCTCTCGGTGTTTTTACATTATACGATACTAAGATTTATTATTATTAAGTAATTGATATTATTACTCAAGTATTATTTTTACATGCATTTGGTGTTTCTAATGTCTATGGCCAACGATGACTAAGGATCTGTTGGCTCGTCTCCTCATTTGTCGTATTAGGATAAAAAATACATCTGATTTGATAATCCTCATTTATGCATTGAGTTGAAACTTGCATAAAGGACTTCTTTCTTCTTTTAATAAAAAAAATATTGTATAATCACTTTCGAAGCGACCGAAACTTCTCATGGGTAGTGGCATAGATGTTACTTTCATTTCCATGGTTAAATTTCGTTACTTTATTTAACGTAACTATCACGGGCTTTTTCTAGTGTCTATTACCTAACTATTCATAGGCATACACAATGGTGAATCTCTGTTTGTGTTTGGAGGATATTAGTTTATGCGCCGCAAACAAATTTAAATAAGTAACAGTTGTTACCGCGCCTGATGGCCCCTATAAAGCAAAGTTACAATTCCTCGACATCAAATCTACGTAACGACCTACCTGCATATATTTGCTTTTTATTATTCATCTACCTTCTGTTTTTCATTACTTATCTATGTACTTTTTACGAAGATTAAACTATTACATTTTCGACTAAAATTCATTTTATTTGTCGAAAATATCAGTGATTCCACTAAAGAATTAACAACGGTTTTTATCGGTTTTGTTCGATTAGCATAATCATTGTTATTCAATGAATTGCCATTAACCGCATAATTTTCGACTCCCTTGTAATATGTTGCAGTCATTGATATAATAATATTACTAACTTTAATAGCATTAACTTACGACTATAATATCGTATCGTAGTATATGAAGTCGTAAGATCCGTGCTATATACGCTTTCTTTGTTTAGAAAACGTGAAACCATTATTTTTACTCCCCATAATAATAAATAAAATTCTTTTTTATAACAGAGTTACAAACCCAGTAATGATAGTTGTTGCAAAGTGGGCCAATTCCATGGAATTTATGACATGGCTCGCTGCCTCCGTTTATGGTTTTACAACATATTTATCGCTTTATGGCGTAATGGGGGCAGTTTATGATAATTCCGCGGTGAAATACTCTCGCCAAAATGCGGTAGGAGGAAAGTATTGAGATACGAGAGGAAACAAATTTCATATTTGACGACCGTTTTGATGCTTGCACGCGTCAAAGGATATTGCTGGAAAGCAATAAGATCTTTATTGCTTCATCTGTGTGGACTCAGTTCGATTTTGTTCGATTTTGCCCTTTAGACCTTTTACGGATCGGTTTTCACAAATATTTTTTGGATACGCGTACGTTCTCATCCTTGTTAAGATAACAAATAGTTTCTTTTTTTTTCATACTTCTGTGGTAAAATGTAGTCTCGGAAACTCGGCAGTTTGATACCTAGACGTGAATCAATGAAAATCGGATCAGCATCTTATAATACCTTACAAATATCTTCCAAAGTCCTATTAATTTTGACTTTGAATCGATCTGACTATTTTTTGTTTCAAGAAGTTCGTGATAATTTGAAGAAGTGTTGGTGATGATAGCATGTCCTTTTGTTAGATTTTCATGGTGGTAGTTAATGGCTAGCATTAAAAAGGGTAGTAGTATTCTTTTTGGATCAACCGTGAAATATATTTCACGCTTTCCGAGACCCAGATATAGTTATTACACCTATTTTGGTCGTCATTGCAACTGTTAGGCAGAATATCCTGTTGTAGAAAAATCTGTTCAGATCAGTATTATTGCCTAGCAAAATTTTAAATGTTTATTTGATATTGTTATTTCTACCTAGAAGTCAGTTTCGCCTTCGTGTCCAATGAAGCATGTTAATACACCCGGCCGCAAGTTATCGACTTGGCCAGAGCCGCCAGAGGGCAGCTTTGGCACGGCTCGTAGTGTTCGCCCATCCATAACGCTTCCGCACATTTTGGCTTCAGAGGAAATTGCCTTCGGGGCTTAAGTCCATATTGTCGCTGGAAAGCTTAGCATTTGATTAAGAACGGCATTAGTTACTATTATTAATCTTTTGATTACGGATTAGATTATTAACTAACGGCCGTTCTCAACATTCTATCTGCTTATTATTCTTAGGTCAGTATGCTTTATAGACGTATACGTGATAGCCTTTAACCCCTAATGGCCCACTACTGAACACATTTTACATTTTCAACATTTTACAAAGTACTCTTCGCGAAGTGCACATTTTGATATCTGCTAATTCAGAAAAGCGTTTGGGAAAAGTAGACCGTTTAAATAGTTATATGACAAAATATTTTAAAAGGACTCTACAGACTTTTCGATCCTAGTAGACCCCTGTGCCTCTCGCACAGCACACTCTTCAGCGTTCAAACTACTAAACTTATGTTTAATACAATACCAACATAACAATATTTTATTGTAGAAACGTTTCTGTTCAAATAATCTTTTTTTCTCTTATCTCTAACGACCAAAGCTTCGCTCAGCTTAAGGAGGTTACAATAGATTTATACTTGTTAAAAACCGACAACGCAACTTAGCGAATAAACAACAAATGGTTCTTACGAGATAAAATGTTTTCCTATAATGTCGGACAGCTTTGAGCGATATCTTGGAAGTTAAGACAGCGAAATTCAAAATGTTTATTCAGGTCAGATTGGATGAAAGTTATGTGATACGTTTAATTTATTTTTAACTAAAGTGTGGACAACAATAAGGATAATGAATGACTATTACTATTGACAATTATCATTACGTGAAACCTTGCCATTTACTTCTTTCACATTTTAATAAATAGAAGTGTCTATCTTTTGTAGACGTTTTATGTAGGGTGTATAAATTTAAGGGTTTGTGTGTAAAATATCGAGTGTATCTCAAAGTTAAGGGACCGACATGATGCCCGGCTGTAGCGTGGTAGCATTGTAGCGCGGAATTCGTTTGTAAATACATTAGTTTTTTTGGCCAATAAATATACAAAAGGAAAAGTATAAACTTCGTTCATATATGTTGTAAATTGTCGTTACTAGTTATCAGTATTACTAGGTTTAATAACATTAGCTCTCACTACGCTTTAGGAAGTTTATACCAGAGAATCCACTCAAGCCAAATTAACTACAGGACACTGATGATTATCGAAATTGTTCAAAACGTTGGGTTAAACGTTTGTAGACGTGCACGGACAATGAGACAAAATTTCTAAAAATCATTTTTATGGAATCTATTGCGCTTATACAAATTTCCAATAATACCGATCTTTGAATAATATCTTCCACGTATAGACATCGGTCAATTGAAGTGTTATATGTACATATGTAGTAAATGTATCTAAATAATCGCTACTATTAAATAAGGACTCAACGATCAATACTGTCTGTGATACAGAGCGAGTTTAATGATTACGGATAAACTTAACCAAACATATATCGCCTAACTTAATACCAGAATCATTATATTTGTAAAGGTAAATTCTACTCGACTACCTATATTGCCTCTACAAGACTTTTATAGCTTTGTACACTTTTTATATTAGGCCCAATTTGCTGTACATTGCGTTCCATTTCAGCTTGAATCTTAAAATATTCTGAGTAACATGGCGATGGATACCTCTTTATGAGCCGTTCTCGAAACATTCCTGGTATATTGGTGCGTGGATTGAGTTCTAATAACGTTTCCGCTCTTTACCCCGCTGTTTATCGAGTCAATACTAACATGAGTGATTTTACTGTGTGGGGAGGCTTTGTGAGTATGTACTATTTATTAGGTAAGTATCCCTTTTTTTGGGTTCGGAAATAGGCCTTGGAGTGTTTTTCCGTTTCAATTCATTATCAAAGGTTCGTGAATTCAGGAAAGCTATTATTTTTTTCTTATATGTAAGATGATGTAAAGAAATGATGAAGTGTATGGGGCGAGTTTATTTCAACTTATCTGTCCATAACTTTGGACGTCTACTAATATTATCCATACTATTACTCCTATTATATTGAAATAAATGTCTAGGATAACAAACAATGAATATTACTTATTGCTTCTTATTTCGCCTGTTAAACCACGTATTTCATGTATTTGAGGAACAGCGTTTATTTGTATTTCATTGTTAGGTAAACTTCGCTCCATAAGTTTATCTTTAAATTTGTCACGTGGATATAAAATAAATTGACGTCATTTTAGACCTTTAATGTACTCTGAGTCATGATAATGCTGATGTGACATATTTATAATAAACATTAATGTGTTTATCTTGTTTACTTTTTCTGTTGATTTCGAATGCGACAGAGCACGTGATTGTAGCTGATAGTTAGTGTAGTGTAGAATTTATACGAAATGTGCCAACAGCGCCTCGATTAATCAGATATTTCTTATGCCATTTCTTCTGTTTTATGTTACTAATGGAAAATATTTTTTTGCAGATAGTCCTCCTTTTTTAGGACAATATTTTTTGTTATCACAAATCTATCTATCGTGCTAGGACGTATACAAAAAAAGTCCAACTACTTCTATAGTTGAAACATTCGTAGCTTACCGACATGGAATATTTATGGAACTTCAATATAATATTCAGCTGATTACGATGTATAAACGATGCTTATAAATTATAAAATCGTTTTTTCTCTAACATTGTTCAGTAAGTTACTAAAAACCATGTCCAATTTGAAACCCTGTTACTAGAATTGTGGTCTTCATTAACAGCGTCACTTGTGTATTACAATTGAGAGCTAAATAGCAGCTGCTTGATATATTTGCGGTACAAATTGTTTGTCTGTCGCCAGAGATGAGCAAACATCGACTGATGAGTTTCTGTTGTTCGCCGGAATTTATGTGGAAATGTACGAGTAACTATTATCTTGTATACACTCACGTCACTCCTTATTAAGCAAGTCCAAGATGTATTTCAAAGTTCCGTTGATCAATAACTCAAGTACCTAACTACATTTTGTTATGCGTAGAATGTTGCTACCTAGGTCCCAAAAACTTTTGGTTATATCTATTTAGTGTTTATGTTTTATTGTTCTTACCTAATTACCTCTAAGTTACCCTGTAATACTGACATAGTCTGAAAGTAGCACCAGTGGTCAGTGGTCGAAAAGATGAGAGGGAACCGATTGGCGTGGTACGTGCATGTAATGCGGAGGGATGAAAGTCAAATTACGAGAAGAGTACTAGATTTGAAAGTGGAAGGATGTAAGGATAGAGGCCGGAGTGAGTGATGGCTGAGTGAGTGCTCGGGAGCTGACGAAGGACAGAGATGAATGGAAGAAGAAGACATACTGCGCCGAACCCAAGTAATGGGATAAGGTCAGGGAGATGATTACCGTAAATATACTCTAGTGGGAGTTGAGTATTGGCAATGTTCTTATTTTAATTACCCATAATATTTGTAGCGAAGGTACTGACAAAAACAATAGTAAAGGCAAACCGTAGCTTAAATAAAAACAAAAAGTTATCACAACATCTCCTTGGTGCGCCGCATTTTTTGCAGTACGTTTTTCTCACACGCAAGCTTTGTTTTTATCTCACTTTTGTTAGCGGTGTCATGAACTAAAACAATGGCTTGTGTTGAGCATGTAAATAACATAGCTATAGCCGTATTTAACTTATTCTACCAACAGGTGTTCCAATGTCAGCTGGATCGTGTTTGAAAATCAAATTGGTGTTTTGCCTTGGAATATTTGATTATATCGCAGTTAAGATTTTTGATGTCGAACTAACATTAGGTACTGTTTTAGTAATTTATTTAACTTTATAGATATTATTGAATAATTTTGAGATGTTTTCATATACTAAAGTAATACGATTAGAAATTAAGATTACGTACAATATAGATGAATTTTTAAATAGATCATTTAATTTCATAATGTCTATAAAGGCCAATAAATGAATGATAAGAAATGAAAGTTTACATTTTGTACACCCCTGCAATCTAATTTATAAAATACCTATTAATCATATTGTTCAAATTTTTGGTATGTGTTGAAAAGTATCGCATGAATCATGATACATACTAGGTCGTAAAGAAATAATGAGCAACGAAGAGTTAAGATAAACGTTAAAGTTTTCTGGAAAGTTCTGATAATGGTGATAGATTGCTGTTAGAAGCAGAGGCTCCAAAGCTTATCTCCGTATCCAGACTGTTTTCTGCTAGTCATTAGCGACCATCGATTAGTTTTATCTATAAGTTGCGATACGAATTAAAAGTACTTGATTTTTAGTGAGTGTTCTTGTCTTTTGTGACCTTGTTAATGTAATTAGTATCTTCATGTACTTAGAATAAAAAATACTTATTAAAGTTAAATTTTACCATGATTGACATACGTTTAAAAACATTTTACATTTATTTGCGCTAGTTATTCGAGGTTTAACAAAAAACTTAAAATCATTTTCATGCAACTGCTTCACCGAAGACTTGAAGCAATTTTTAATTATGATCTAGATAATTTATAAGAATTTGCTAGCGTCAGCGGTTTGTTGTTCCCAGTCTTCCTCTTATAATCGACTATTAAACCGCAGTTCTTTTCATTTCTAGCTTAGTAATGAACTTTGTTCTTTTTCTTCCGTGGTTTTAATGCTTCAGATTACACTTCAGATTCTAAGTAAATTAAAATTTATATCTGCGTACCTGTTTTTAGCGTTAAAACTTTCGTATTCAAGTTTTAACCACCACTGGGACTGTACTGCTTTAAACTCTTACACGTAATTTAAGTATCATTATTATTTATTTATGATCATGACGTGTTCATTACTTTTCACTAATTAATTTAAACTTTATTAACCACTTTTAAATATTTGGAAAAGAATCGGTAAGCCCTAATTTATTTCTAAAGATTTATCAACCTTACATCCACAATGTGAAATATCGAATGGTAGAATAATATATATAGTGCATTTATTTTTTTTATATGTTTTAATAGAGTTTTAGATCTAAATTCAAAGTAAAAGGAGGGTGTATCATGTTTTGTCGTATAAAATGAACTGTGAAATATTTGTATTGTTAAAATCGCTTTAGTCAACATTAGCTCTCGATACCTCTGTGTTAATAACAATTCCTTTACCTATCAATATGAAGCATAAACGTAGTGTGAAAGTTCCCCTGACTATATAATACTTAAAAGGTATATGTCAGTATTGTGTTACCAATTCGAATTTCATCATTCAAAAGTGTGGGTCATAATATAGCTCCCATAGACGTGCCTATTGTGCATTGTAAGTGACAATGTTCGCTTTCATTGCAGTGCCATATGTGCTAAGTGAAAGTTGATGAGGTGTTCTTATTTCTGAGTATAAAGCTAATTAATGATATTGAGTGTTCTAATGAAATTACATGGAAAATTATCAATTTTAGTCACACAACTTAAGTAATCGTACAACTAGGTTAAGTTAAATGTATTCAAATATCAGAAATTAATGATTCTGTCATAAATATTATTAATACCTTTTAAACACCCTTATACTATTGCTATTTTACTAATTTCTGTGTCAATATATATATGTATATTACAGTACATACGTCAAACTCTAAGGTATTTTACTAAAAGGCAAAAGTTAAATTGCACCTTCTTTAGCGGTAAATTAGGCTTAGACTTGTCACCAACCGCAACCAAGTGGCTTTAAATCGCTTCATCGATCAGGATACAACACAAGCAGGTGAAAAAATTTGAATTTTGTCTGAAATTTTGACATAAAAAGCAGAAAACTTGGTGTGTTTTAAAACAGAACTAATTTATTAGGTCACTTATCCAAAAACAAATCGTAATTTTGAGCATTCATGATGAATGGTGATTTGTAAAGGAAATATTATCGTTCTTTGAAGTTACAATCTGAATGTCCAGTGCCCAGTAACTTTAGCAATCGTTATAACAGAGTAAAGGTATAGGAAAAGTCGCTCAAAAATTTGTTATCCATTTGTATCAATTAATTAATATCATAGGAAATATTTAAGTCTTGATTTTAATAACAGAACAGCAAGTTTCTAAATTTATGTAGATTAAACGTTTTTTTATTGTTTTTAATACATCGGTAATTTAATTTACACTCATAATTTTGTATATAATATATTCCTGCTAATAAATCCTAATATGGGTAATTTTGCAACAATAATTAAATGAAGTCCAAGAAAATATGAACTTGCATGATTGTAATTATTTTCAGTAACAATATATAATAAAATTTAAATATATAATTTAATGTCTCAGCAATATAGGTAACAAGTGCTCTCACTATAACGTAGCCATGCCGTAAAAATATGTTATTTAGGGTTTAATTTTTATATATTTTCAATTTAAAGCCAAGTTCTGCTATAAAATATAGGCGGCCATTAGTTATTTCGAATGATTAATCAATCAGTGTTTATTGCCGGTTTGGGTTAGGTAACGATCGAAATATTAAAAAGCACTTGTCGTTATTTTATTTTTAAAAGCCGTTTTATTTGAAAAAGCCATAAATGTGGATGAGGGAGTCTAGTTCCGGACATGCGTATTGGAGAGAGACGGAGATAACCGTCCACTGGTGTGGGCAAATGAAACGTCAGTTGTAGCCCGGTCGCCGCGCCGTGCGTTGCGTACGCTTATCCCTTGCGTGCTACCACTCGGAATTTTGTACACATATCAAATTTCACTACGAAAATTTGATATCGTCGTCGAATTGTGCTCAAAGTGTTTGAAAGTTCGCGTGTTCATCGGTAAATCAGTCAAGCCTATTATCCACTGTTTTCTTAATTTGTGCAGTTTATTTTTTTCGCTCCTGTGTTTTTGTTGCGTTAAGTGTTTCTTCAACGGATCTTGTTTTAGTAGTACGTATCAGTTGGATTGTTTTTATATTTATTTTTGCTTGTATACCCTAGATTGTACTGGTTTTGTAATTTACTTTTGTTGTTGTTTGACCCCGTATTTTTAATTCACTTACTTATATATCGTCCTTAATGATATCATCAACACAGTTGCTTTATCTTACTGATAAGCCTTATCTTGTACTACCACATTGAACGTATCTATTAGCTGTAGACGTTCTTAAAAAGTGCACATGCAAGTTTATATCCGTAGCCTAGTTTGTGTAGGGTCTAAAAAACCGTTATTTTAAATCTTTCTTCTTTAAAATTTCGACTTTTTTATCTCCAGTTAGTAAGTTTAGAAATGTTTTCCCCTGTGTTTGATAACCGATCTTTTTTCTTTTTTGATTGACGAAATTAAATGATATTTTATTCGATCTTAATGATATTAAATTGTTTTGTATTTCACTTACAGTTCATAAGCTTGTGGTTTCAGTTATACAATGAATAAATTTTGTATAGTAGAAAATTACTCGTATATATAAGTCGTTTGGTTACTTTTGACGAGGACCTTATAGGAAATAAGACTGATTGGCGTCTATAACTTAAATTAATGACAGATCGATACGAAACACGCACGCCTGCTTGAGATCACTTTATTGTGAATCAGTGGGTGTATGAAATGAGAAAGACAAAGAAGGGATTTGAATAGAAGTGAGGGGTCCTTGAAATTGATCGTGGGTCCCCAGCGTTATGTTAACCGAACCCTTGGTACCTACAATACGATATGTAGCCACCTAATTCTCGGCAAATTTGATTTGGCTTTCAGCGTGCCAAGTATAATGAAGTTAAAAGGGCCTGCTACCAGCCTAACGGTTGTTTTATTACCCACCCACTTATCTACCTGCTGCTGTTATTTTGTCTCAGTTCACAATATCAACACCACACACAAGGATACAATACAAGATTTGACACTTAACAAACAAGAAAAAAATACGGTCACCAGGAATCTTAAAATTGATGAATAGTCCTTTAATTTTTGTGTTTAATTCATTATGGCACTTAACAATTGATCAATATTTTATTTGAGTCTATATACCTATTGTAATTATTTTTATCTTACCGAACCATGTTTTCCTTTAAGGTGTATTTTTCTTCAAAATAGTTTGTCATACTTCAATTACAGTTTTAATCATTAATTCATTTATGTAATATTTAATAATAGTCCTTATAAGTAATTTCAATCTTCGGAAATGAATAATGATCTCTGATGAGATCTCAGGCAAGTAGATTGACAAGTTCAAGAATATACATAACAGCTATAACATACAACATTACAACTTGTTCCTTCAAGATAATTTATAACGTAATGGCTTTCTAGTCCTTCATATATTGAATATATAAAATTTTCTGTTCTGATCCAGCTTAAACAGTATAATTCAATATATGTGTTATATCCGCAAATGTTATCAATACCCTTCAGTTGACCATTGTAACGATTATTTTGACCCATTATGCCATAAGACCCCCTTTTATTTTCGATCACTCTCATTGTTGCAACCACGGGGTGTGGGTCATTGACATTGGCCTTCCCCTTTATATTTTAGATTTGCAACGATATTTTTTTATCGCTTGTCGGATTTGCTGTATATTACTATTAATCTCGTCCCATTGTATACTTACTAAGCTGTTCATAATGATAATCTTCCAACATAACTATATATCCACGTTTCCTATTCCGACAACGTTCCGATCTTCGATATAACCGTTTTTGAATCATAATATTTTACAGGGTCATAATGTTTTGTAATTTCTGTTAAACAACTCTTTGTTTTTGGTCACAAACCGGTTTTTATTTTATTTAAACATAGCAAAATTTACTTATTGACAACAAGATATGTTAGCAATATAATACTAAATTAGAAACTCTGTTGTATTATATATATATTTAAGGTATCTATACAATAACTTCATAACAACCGTTTGTTCATTAAAAAGTAATAAAGCTTTTTCTGCTATTGTCGATTTCGTTGAAAAAACAAAGCACCTCTACAGTTGCGGGGCTTTTCGTTTTTCATTCGCTTGGTAATTGTCGTTGTTTTTCCTAGGAGTCTCCAACAATAAATGAAATTCTGCAATGTTTCTTCTTTGAACTATTATTACGTTTCAGCAAGTATACCGTCGGCTACGGTATATTAAAGATTCTTATGCACTTTAAATAGTTGATATTAACCAAAACAATGCGGGCACAGAACGCCATGTACCGTTAGAGAGCGGTGCATTGGATATTTGAGTTGCATTAGCAGCGAGGGCAACAATCTTTGATAACTTGCTCGTTGCTGCGGATTACGCAAGCGGCCTCCTTTTCGCACGTGTTGTCGATAGTTTCGCAACACGTTCCGGTCATGAAGTACTTTCCGCTTTACTAGCTGTGATGCGCGACCTGTTGTCCGGTGTTTCCTCAATATTACTTTGTGGAGATGAATTATTCGATACGCTTAAAAATATGGCCTTCACACTTGGTAAATATTGCATTGATTTTCCTGTTCGGTGAACTTAATGTACAGTTTTTCTACCTTATAATTTATTGTTTTATTTCAATCGATTAAAAAATTGAAAATATTTGCTTTAAGTGAATTAGAATTGAGATTCATGAATATACTATCAACTACTACCCAAACATCATCAATAAACGGCGCAGGTCTATCCCTGAGGGGCGTTGCACTGTCCGCGATGGAATGTGCCCGATTGCGGTTACGAAATACTTGACTCTGCAATAGATAATCGCGCGTCTTTATTTGAATGCACGTTAACGCATTTGTAGAATTGGTTATTCAAGCTTCAAAGTAAATTCTTAAATGAAATTAAAAAATCTACGTAAATGCGACTGCTTAATTTGCAGTGCATTGAGTGCGATTCCTAATTGCAATTCATGCTCGCTCCAATGTTCTCTTCATGGCTTTTTAATTGCCTCTTCGTATGTGGCGGAACATTCGCTAATGTGTACGGTTAAGGCCGCTCCGGAAAGCACAACGGGCTCCATTGTTCTGAACAGCTCCTTATTTGCGAGTAGCGGTCCCACTTCATAGCCACAACCGAGACTCGATGCGCCCGAATTCTTAGAATGACTACTGAATTTAATTAGCCATCTAAGGCCCTCTTTAATATTTATAAATGCACTTACCTTGAGGCGCCTTAGCTTCCTCTGTTCTCTTTTTGATCTAAATGGAGTCTGCAGTCTAAAGAATTGCACTCAGCCGTATAAGAAAAACTTTTTTTATTATATACCATCTTAAGATAATCAAAAAGTTGTAGTACTATATAAAGTAGATAACGATGTGCAAGTTTGTCTTGCTCTTGAAATTTTTTGGCAGCTTCCTGCATTGCTTTTTACTTTTGAAGTCTTGACCACTACTTTTATTGCATAACATACTCTTGTAAAGATATCACGAATACCTTCCATATTTCTACCTATACGATACTCAGGAGAACATATTCATAATCGTTTAGTTCGTTTGAGGTCATGTTTAGAAAATATTTATTAAGAGATATTGCTAGCGAAGACGATAACGTTTAGTGTGATCGTATTAAAAAAATGATATTGAGTTATTGTTATGATACATTAACCAATCAATAATGTATTTTTGAGATTTTGGGAGATTGGACAAATTAATTATTCCAATTTTGTTAATGTTATTTAAACTGACAAGCTTCGTCTGTCCTTAAACTTTTCTTTAAGGATTGTAATTTGTAACGTTGATTAATGGCTACCTCATTTACCCAAGATGTTAAATAAATTATGAAAGACCTCGCTCGACTTGCAATATTGAAATGTCATCAATCGTTACGTTGTTGAGTTTAAAAGAATACGCTTGCTAACAACAACTGTTTTGCTTTCATTTCATTGCTTCTATTTTGAACTATTTTTTTTTATTATTCTGAATAAATCTCAATCTTAACTGCTTTGACTTCTATTTATTTGTTACTGTATTGATTGAATTGAAAAGTTTGAATTGCTTATATATTTAAAATAAATACTTAAACGTGAACTGTTATAAACAGTTAGTACGTACGTCATATTGTACGAGTATTATTTACGGTCTTTGTTACCGGTCTTAGAAACTACCCAAATAAATATTAAGAGTTAAGGTCTTTCTATAATAATAGAATTATTGGACACGATTCGGATGTCAACGACACGTTGTGGCTTTTGCCTTCCTGTGTGCCACGCACCTTGAATACTGATATCCTTTGCCTTATTAGTACATGATATGTGAAACTTGTAGTTCTATAACTAATTTGTACTTCTTTATGACCAATTAAGTTTTTATTGGTTTAACGAGTACTAACAGAATTGCTTGTTTTAAAACGCCTGTTTTTATCTGTTAACCACCACTAAAGAACCATGGATCAATACATATTACACAAGTGTATTAGATAATATAATACATAAACATTTTTACTACCTAATTTAAACACAGTAAAAAGTTGAATCCTATAACCAAATCACATATTTTTCGACAACATACTTCACACCGTGATTTAACCGATGCAAAAATTATTGGCTTAAAACTGGACTTGAACCATATCTTACAAAAATATTTAGTAATTACTGTAATATTAGCAAATATAGGTGATGTATATGATAATAATTTAATAAACGTTTACAAAAACATAACAGTCAAAACATCAACGATGACATCTGGCGTGGAAACAATAGCTCGGCCAGTAGTCTCAGGTAGTGCGCTTGTGATTATAGGTAAACATTGTAGCGTGCGCGGTGCCGCCGCCGCATTCCGAAGCCGGCATGAATCACTTGACGATATGTAAGTGACATGTAAAGTGTATGGTGTAGTTTAAAGCCTATTAACATGCATAAACATTTTTATGGATTTATCTTTATCGTACATTTCGTATCACTGCTGCTTATCGCCGTCATCTTTAATGTCATCATCGTTATTATAAATATTATCATTACAGTGATATACACAATCGTCTTACAAGAAACAGACATCATTTAATTACTTCTCTGTTTCGCTTAAATAGGGTAAAGGGGTCGTTTATAGGCCTTGGTGTCCGTTTTTACAAAAAAAATCCAAAATCGATTAGGGAATTACCTATCGAAAAATTTAAGGTACGCGTGAAAGCACAGCTCGTAATTAAAGGATACT